>CABFWB010002202.1:22101-40804 GCA_902151455.1 Timema bartmani
CCCCCTCCCCCCTCCCCCCCCCCCCCCCCCCCTTAATAGCGTGCCAGCGTCCACTCGCGGTCAGTGATTCATTTATCACAGAGGCACAACCGTCTAAATCACTTGTGAATCTCCATACATTCTCGCCAGAAGGCGAAGTAGTAGTTTCACCCAATTACTAAAATAGAGCAAAGACTTATTGAAGTGATCACATATCTTTCAAAAACGATATAGTTTAATTAATTCACCAAATAGGACATGGAACATGCGTGCTTTTTTTTTAAACATTTTATCGTGACTCTGAGGAGAGATTAATTACTACAGTATATTCGTAAAAAAAAAAATTAATTTCAGATTTTGATGGATGTCGACGTTTTTCATCCTCCTGTTACAAAAATATATGGTCCGGTGCAACGCACAGATTTTCTCGCTATTTTATCTAAATTATACTTAGAGCTCATAAAATAAGTGAAACGAAATAGTATACACTGTTATAGAAACATAATGGGGAAAAAAGAACATTGCCTCTCACTAAAGACCATATAGCCTATAAAATAAAATACAATTTTACTAAGCATTTTCAGTAGCCAATTTCCCAAATCTCTATTTGAAAAATAAATATAAAATGAATACAACTAAAAAATACATATTTGCCTATAGCTCGGAAAATAATATTTTTGCATCTTAAAGTTTGCAACAACTTTGAAACGGTAAGTTATTTTGTATCTCAAAAATTGTTTGAGATATGATCAAAAATTGTAAATTTACTCTTTTGTAAAGTACCCCTCCCCCCTTTCAAAGTAATTTTCATTGGAAAACGAGATGAACCATTTTGTTTGTAGTGTTAAACAGTGTCTAGATATGAAATGTATTCAAAATATTTAAAGCCAATTCTAATAAAATTGATTGTTTTATCTGGCAAACCCTTAAGTAAACAACCCTTGATTTTAGGGTTGGATATCTGATTCCAAAAACTTATCGGGGGGACTTTATGAAAACCCTAGATACCAAGTTATATCCTGATCGGTGAAATGGTCTAGGCCGAGAGACAGATAGACAGATGGACGGACGGCAATAAACTACATTCCTGTTTCAGGTAAGTGACCTGGTGGTCTAGGGGTAAGGTGTCAGACTTCTGTGCTGAAGGTCCGGGGTTCAATCCTCGGTCCCAGCACAGATTTATCTGATAACTAAACCCTCCCTTCACCTCTGACAAGACGTGTATTAATCACAACTTGTGAATGTGAGGAATGCTAGGCCTCCACCGTGGTTCGGATTCCACGTTAAACTGTTGCTCCTCCATTTCATCTCACAATCACCCTACCATTACACATTAGCGTAAGTGCGTATAACCCGAACGGGTAGTAAGACGCGGTGATGATGATAATAATAATAATAATGTTTCAGGTTCCGGAGGTAATGAAACGTCGATATTCAACAAAATCTCTAACTCGATTTTTTGACGCTCATAATACACTCTCCCCCCAAGGGGCCGCGAGAAAGTGAAAGTTTTTTTTGGACAAACCGTCTCTTTGTCTGTCTGTATCTCCACCAAAAGCCGAAAACATTTTATCAATGGGCTAAAACTTGATAACTAGGGTTTTCATGAAGTTCCCCAAAGGGGTTTATGAAATCATCAACATATCCCTAGTCCGACACCTTAGCTCAGTTGGTAGCGTGTTTGTCTATTAAGCAAATGGTCCTGAGTTCTATTCCTGGCATGGCCTAAACATTTATTATTGGTGAAATATGGGTTTACCCTTTCACACTGATGAATTAACGGCTGGAGACTGGATGTTGTGTTTGTTCTAGATTTAATTTGATTTAAAAGTCGTGTGTTGATATAATCAGTCAGTTCAGTAAGTGAACGTTAAATACCTTACATAAATTAAATAATAGTATATCCCTAAAATGCTTAAGGGTTAAAAGATAAAAATCGATTTTCTCAAAATATTTGCACTAACGATTTTATTCAAATTCATGTCTCGGAATTGTTTAACATTACAACCCAACTAAATTTCTCATTTTTACCGAGAAAATTATTAATAGGTTACTTTACATAAGTGGATATTTGTATCATATATCCACAACTATTTGTAATACGAAATAACTTATCAGTAAAAAGTTGTAGATATATTAAAAATAAAAAAACTTTTATTTGAAATATATTTTTATAACCCCAATAGTTTCCAAGGTAATCGATTGTTACACTATTTGGTGAACAGTAATGGATTTTTTTTTTTCCTCAATATGTTTCTGTAACCCTATTTATTATTTAACTTATGCTCATTGGTGGAATGTGATGTTCCTTTTTCCATTACACCCAATGCAACAATGCCTATTATCTCGTTTCACATATCTTCAGAGTTTTAAGTAAATGTCTCTATTTTTTATGATGCACCGTACAATTTATATGAACTATATTATAGCTTATTTTGAAATGCTATGAGAAAGGCGAGTTTCAAATAACAATTTTGCTTAATATTTCACACCAATAAAATTCCTGAGAAATCGTTTCTTTTCTAGAAACTTTTGTAGTTAAAAAAAATTCCAAGTACAGTATATCCAGTTCTTGGACCAGTTTTACTTTTATGAATCGACTTTTTTTAGTGTTAGAAAATAAGTACAGAGGTAAACGTAATATCAATCCCTTATTAATCACTGTTTGCAGTGACGCGGGCCAAATATTTAAAATTGTGTATGCTATTCCCATATAATAATATTGTACGGTTAAATTGTGTTCTATTTATCATATTCCTTTTACAAACAAATTTTAAATATGATAAATAGAAGATAGAATTAAAAGGGTTATTTTTCGTTACTTTTAACTCAAATTATGAAAACGCCATTACAGTCTGATTTAGATAAAAAGGAAATTCTCACAGATTTTTTTTATATAGCACCGCGTCTTACCACCCGTTCGAGTTATACGCTTATGTACTAATTACTCTAATGGCGTTAGGGATTAGGAAGGTTATATTTAGATAAAATGTACCTACACTTTCATGGAGGGAGAGTGAAAAACTATTTTAGAAAAAAACCTCAGCACACCTGACCGAGATTTGAACCTTGATCTCCCCGTCATCTGCAGTCTAGTCTACTGCAAGAGTAGCGCGTTAGACCTCGTGGTAACTGAACTGGGTGTTCGTAGTTAACAAATGTTTTAAAACAAATTTCATATATTCATACTTCAAGCCATGTTATCTGCAGCTGTAACTTTTGCTAGATAGCCCTGATTATTATCAATACCTAAAAAAAAAACCTAATAAAATGTTATCAATGTTGGATGCAAAAAAAAAGTTTGTATTTTCTAAAATGGCCTTTCCTATGTAATTTGACTTTACATCTCTTTCTAAAAACCGAACCTTTTCTCCTTCCTCTTGAAGAATCCGGTAGCTAGACCGACTACCAACATTGCCATGGTGTGTATTCCATTACACTGGTCCTTCGCCCGAACATACAATGGTCTACACAAGTATCTGTCTATTCACAGTATTGTTCGACTGGCTACAATTTGTCACTGTACAAAACCAGGAGAGTGAAAGTGGTCTAAGTCCAACAGACGTCCTGTATAATAACATTTCCACAAACATTCGCTTTTTAGTTCCTTTAATCAACGAGCTTGGATTTTAATTCAAGGGACCGTTTGAAGAAGGGTCTTTATGCCACTTTAAGGGAGTCTTTACCACTTTAAGGGGGTCTTTACCACTTTAAAGGAGTCCTTAGGCTACTTTAAGGGGGTCTTTACCACCTTAAAGGAGTCTTTAGGCTACTTTAAGGGGGTCTTTAAACCACTTTAACGGAGTCTTTAAGATACTTTAAGGGAGTCTTTAAACCATTTTGAAGGAGTTTTTACTCCAGTTTAAGGAATTATTAACGACACTTTAAAGGCATTTTTACGAGTAGGAAGACCTAGTGCTGAAAAATATGTGTACATATGCGCATAACCCAAACGGGCAGCGATATATGGTGAACAGAAAAAAAGTACTTAAAAAAATAACTCTCCACCGGGTAGAGATCTGTAGTCTCCTTTTTATGTCCAAGCCGCAGTAACCTTGTATAATTGAGATGTATTCCTGTCTTGCTCTGAGCCCTGGGTCTCGTGTAGGGGTAGAGCTTTGCATTAGCATAACATCCTCACTATGCATATGAGGTACTGTTAAAACATGCAAGGACACACTGCATAATCGTTACCAAAACATAGCATACGTAAAGGTTGTTGATTTTTAATAAGAAGAAATTATATATTTCTAATTTCTTCTAAAGAAAAATGGAGTCACGCGTGTGACCCATTTGGAAGTTGTCATGCGTCATGGATGTTGATATTTAAACGCTGTGTTATCTAAGGGGTGAAGAGAGAGGGGTCTACTTTAAATGCTGTGTTATCTAAGGGGTGAAGAGAGAGGGGTGTACTTTAAATGTCTGGGTACTTTTTTTTGTTTTAGCACCGCGTCTTACTACCCGTTCGTGTTATACGCCTATGTACTAATTACGATAGTGGGTGAAAGATTAGTAACGTTGTATTTATAAAAAAAAAAGTGTGAATTTGCGTGGAGGGAGAGTGGAAAACAATCTTAGAAAAAAACCTTCAGTATACCCGACCCGAATTTCAAACCCAGATCTCCCCGTAATCGACAGTCACGTCTATTGTGAGAGTGATGCCTTAGACCATGGTACCACCGAAGTGGGTTTAATTTTGCATTAATTTACTTGAGAACTCTGAGGACTAAATCAGCCCAGGTTATTGGTCTTATTTCATGGACAGTCCCTGAAAATCAGGAATGAATAGTCACCTTAACCTTAAAAGAATAAAAGTAATAGACGGTTCGAGATATATCGATTGTTGAACGTGTCGGAAAGAAACAAGTGAATAACGTGCGATATTTCTTCAAGGTCAGGAAGAACAAGGCCTGTTTCCCCCCTAGAATCAATCGCACGCAACACTTGGCAAACAATCTGCGTTTGAACCGTCAAACAGCTGATTGCTTGTGAAATCTTGAATGGAATAAAATTGACCTGTTGAGACTACAATTTGGATTTTTAAAAAAGAACAAGGACCTTATATTTTATTATTAGCTAACAAATGTGAGGTTAAGACTATTAGTTGTTTTCTAATTAGCACCACGACTTTCTATTCACTTGGTTTGTACGGATATGTAATAATTACACTAATGTATTGGGGATATTAAAGGTTTAGTTTAGAGGAATTGTGCCTACATTTTCGTGGAGGGAAGGTAGAAAACTAATTAGGAAAAACCACCCTTCGTACACCCGACTGGGATTCAAACCTGGAAGTAAACAGTGTTATTTGTTATGTCAAACACTACCAAGATACACATTTTTAACCAAATCGTTATATAAATTTGTAAAAAATTTCAAGTTTATGAAAAAGCAGTCGTCAGTACACTACCCATAAATGAGTTTTTAACCCAAAATCAAGTAGACATTTATTTGTCATGTTAAACATTCCCAACATGCCCGTTTGGAACCAAATCGTTAGAGATATTTGTAAAACTTTTTTCAAGTTTTTGAAAAATCAATCATCAGTAAACTACCCTTCAATGAATTTTTGCCCAAAAACCAATTATACAGTTTTATTTGTCACGTCAAACAAATTTGAAATATATTTTTGACGGTTTTGTTTAAAATCGATATTTGAAGACTATTTTACATGATAATAAATCATGTTAGTTGGGTTTTTTAAAATAAATTAATTTAAGGGTTGGAAAATTAGAAATATTTCGAAAATTGCCATTAAGGTTCAATTAAAAATACGTATTGTGAATAGTTTTTTAATGATTATTAAGAATGTATTTTTATTTTGACAAATATAAATCATTTAAGGGTAGTTTACAAATAACTTATTTTTAACTATTTTCTCCCCAAACTTTAATATCCTAAATGAGAAAGTGTGTACGATTGTTTCGTTACATTTATTTTAGATAATATATATACATATAGAAAACACTATCATATTTTAAAATGTTATCAGTGTAGACCTGTATATATATGTATATACACTCGCTTTGCTCGTTGGGGGCTCCGCCCCCAAGCCCCCAATGAGTTTTCTTTGAAAGTGGATGTAAACTAATGTAATTCCAGAGCTGTTTTTTGATAGGTCTTACAGTTTAGCCACAAGAGAACTACAAAGAAAGGTCCGCAACGACTTTAAAGTTGCTCCACCATTTTGATTTTTTTTCCGTGGGTTAAAAATTAAAATTTTTAACTTTTTGGAATTTTCACGTCGCTTACAGGCTAGAAGCTATAAGTTTACCAAATTTCAAGTTTCTATCTCATCTGAAAGTGGTTAACATTAATGTCAGTGAGTGAGTCAGCCGTGTAGCTTTATGGTAGCATGATAATTCATTCTAAACTGTCTTTCTTAATAGAACTTACTATTCGCTGTTCCTTTTATAATAGAAGAAATGGTGTGTATCAGAATTGAAATCTGAGCCTCCATACCAGAGACAGCCAGACTAGCCACTCAAGCAAAAACTGACGAATTCAAGCACGACAGTTGAAAAAATTAGCTGCGTTTTTTTTTTTGTTTTTTTTTTTAATTTGGGGTATGCAGTCCGTAGAATGGAGGAACAAACCGGTGTTGTGCTAAAATACCTTATGTCCATGTCTCGCTTCACTCGCAACAAAAGATGTAGGGTTTATGGCTGGGGAATAGGTTAACCATGGAGTTGGATGGTTGGTGTAGGGGTTACAACAATGATTTGATGGTCTGGGGCTCGACAACCAGCCAAATGCATAGAGAAAGTTTCTCTCAATTTGTTAATAGGTTAATACTGGTACGTTTGTTTAAATTTAGCCCTCCTCATCATATTCGTTGGATTATATATTTATAAGGCATTAATATAGTCATAAAAGATTTGGTTTTATTTTTTTTCTGGAATTGTGATTTAATAAACTAGCACTTTCTTTTTGGTGTTGTTTTAGTATTAATTTACTTTTACTAACACGCTACGGTGGTCGAATGTTCTAAGGCGCTATTCTCACAATAGACTAGACTGTCGATGACGGGGATATAGAGGTTTGAATCCGGGTTGAATGTACTGAGAGTGGTTTTTCCTCAATGTTTTTCCACTCTTTCTTCGCGCAAATCTAGGTACACTTCCTCTCAATTCAACCTTCCTCATTCCTAGCACCCGAGAGGGCAGCAAGCCGTGGTGCTTATATATATATATATTGATGTAAGATTTTAACTGAGCTATTTTCATTTGTAAAATTCAGAGGAAATGTACGTGAATTTGCGTGAAGGGATGGTTGGGAATCATTTAGGAATAGACACCCTCACACATTTTAAATTCCGAACACTCCATCATCAGCTTACCAAACCAATTGAGGTTGGTGTCTTAACCCGCTTTCCAAAAAATTTGTTATTTTGATGAAACTAAACTTATTGCGAGAAAAAGGTTGGTGGCGTTCCCTCTTAAAACGTGAAATACTAAACAAATAGTACGATGAGCCGCACAGATTTTCTAGCTCATTTACCTATGAATGGAGATATTTACTTAAAACTCATATGAAATCAACTAATATACATTGTTGCAGAAACATAATAAGAAAAAAACTAAATCACATTCTACCAAAGAGCATAAATTAAATAATATACACTGTTACAGAAAAATTGGGAAATAGGAACATCTCTGTTCGTCAAAGAGTATAGCAACCAATTTCACCTGTAAATTATTTTGTTTAGTAAAATAAAGTTTTAGATTGAGATTTTGTTGTTATACTCTTTGGTAGACAGAGATGTTCCTCTTTTCTCAATGTTTCTGTAACCGTGTATATTATCTCATTTATACTCTTTGTTGTAATGTGACTCTTTTTTCGCTATGTTTCTGCAACAATGTGTATCAAGCTACTAATATATATATATATATATATTATTTGCAATATCTTGGAAACTATTGGTTTTATAAAAAATATATTTCAAATAAAAGATAGTTACTTTTAATAGTTTAAATTTTTTTCAGTGATAAACTATTTCGTATTTCAAAGACCTACAGAAATAAGAGCTAAACTGGAAATTTCCTCTGATCTAAATTACCCTCAAATTAATTTTCACCGGAAAATTAGAGTCACCATTTTATTTATAATGTTTTAAACAATGCCTATACAGGAATTTTAATCAAAATCATTAAAGCCGATTTTGAGAGGGGAAAAAATTCGCCCTCAAGTAAACCAGTAAACCAGATACTATTAGTTTTAGGGTTAGATATCTAATTCAAAAAGCCCCTCAAGGGAACTTTTTGAAAACCCCAGATACCAAGTTTTAGCCCGATCGGTAAAATGGTTTCGGGTCTTGGCCTCGATACAGACAGACGGCATCTCAAACAACATTTTTTCTGGCTCAGAGGGTCATGATACGTCGACATCCATCAAAATCCAAAGTTTGATCATTTTTTTGATGATCACAATACTTCTCTCTCCGAGGGCTCGCGAAAACCCAACTAAAAGTGGCAGATAGTTGGTGTCGTTAATCTTATGTCAGTTATCACTGTCTTGCCCCAAAGTCCGTGAGATGTGACCGTGAGATAAGAGAGTTCACCCTGCATCTCATTACACACCTAGCCGTGATCAATATTGGTACACGTGAGTCATAGTTAGACCGAAATTCCTTGATTAGAACCTCAACAAAGTCTTAAATGTTTTACGCGTTGTGATTGCAATATAGATATTCTTCATTACACTCATACCACGACCGAAACTTCTTGACTATACCTTAAACAATAGTTTATTGTTTTTAACTTTTGTGATTGCAATGTTGGTATATTACATTTGACCTATACCACGACCAACATTTCTTGGCTGCACTTTCAACCAGATTTTAATGTTTTAAATGCTGTGATTGAAATTTATCTCATTCATACCACGACCAAAACTTCTTGAATACACTCTTATGGATTTCAGTTTCTTATTCTTCTTTGTCAAAATATCAGTATAGAAGGCTATATTTTACTACCCATGTTACTTACATCAGTACCAAAATTCTTAACCAACACCCTGAATAAAATTTTATAAGTTTTACTGTTACGCTTAAAATTGATACAGTAGCTACAAGTATGATCCGAATTCATTAGTAGGGAAATACTTTCAAATTCTTTGGTAATTAAATTTTGAAATACTTTATTTTGTGATTGATGTTGGTCCAATATGCATATATAAAAAATGTTAGAGTGATCGTAATCTCATAGTTTTCATTGAATGTTTGTTTACTATACGTTCAAATCAATGCTGTCCTATTTACATTTATTTTAACATAATATTGAAGACATTAAAATTATTTTAAAATTCACATGTTTTAGATTCACTTTACATTACAAAACAAATAGGGTTTGGTACAGATTGATTTAATAACGAAAAACACCCTGGAAGGATTTATTTTCTACCAGAATATTACTGTAGAATAGGGTCCTGGTAAGAAAAGAGCCTATTCCTAAGAAAATAAGTATATAACTATATATACCATTATATGTATGTATACACTAAAAATCACGATTATCTACCCCTCCGTATTATTTAGCCCTGTTCTTGGTCTTAAAAAATGCGTTTTGAAGTAAACAAACCGGTTCTTATACAACATAAAACACTTACTGAATTAAAATACAATCAGCGTATATCTCAAACGGGTATTAAGACGCGATGCTAAAAAAAAGTATTAATTTTTATAAAATGTAATCCATCAGACACTCTATTTTCATTTGTTGTTCTTGATTTGTAACTGATATTCAATTTCCGAAATAAAGTATTGTATTGTAAAGAAAATTTTTAAAAAATATATTTTTAGTTTAATTTTTACTATTCCCTTAAAATTACTGTATTCCTATTTTACATCGTAATCAGAAAAATCAGCATATTCTATTGAAACAAAGTTAAATGTTCTGTGGAAATTTAAAAAAAAAAGCAAACCCATTGTAAAAATAATTTACATTAGGTGACCTGGTGGTCTAGGGGTAAGGGGTCAGACTTCTGTGCTAGGGCGTCCGGGTTTCAATCCTCGGTCCCGGCACAGATTTATCTGATTGCCAAACCCTTCCTTCACCTCTGACAAGATGTGTATTAATCACAACTTGTGAATGTGTGGAATGCCAGGCCTCCACCGTGGTTCGGATCCCACGTTAAACTGTAGGTCCTCCATTTCATCTCACAATCACCCCACCTTTACACATCAGCGTAAGTGCGTATAATCCTAACGGGTAGTAAGATGCGGTGCTAATAATAATAATAATAATAATAATAATACTGTATTATCTGACTTTTCCGCTCTCCGGTCCAGAATACCATCGCTTTAGGCCAGATAGCCGCAACTCTAGTGTATATATACATATATATATATATATATATATAGTGTATGAATGTATGTAGTCTTATTGTCTTACGAATAGCCTTTTTTTACTGGAACCCTACTATATAATATATACGTCATATATATAATATGATAACAATTTGTTTAGTTGAAATATAAAATCAATATGGAAGGAACATGACTGTATTCATATCTTAGCTAATAGACCTTGTTCCCTTTCTCGTGTGTGCGTTTCAGGCGGGGAGTGTGTACAACTAGTTTTGTTGCTTACACCATCCTCAGGGCCTTATTTTTTTTACCACCGCGTCTTACTACCTGTTCAAGTTACATGCATGTACGATAATTACTCTAATGGGGTAAGGATGAGGAAAGAAAAATTTTAGATGTGATATACTAACATTTAGTGGAAAGAGAGGGGGAAATCACCCTTAGTAGAACCCACCAGGATTCGAACCCAGATATCCTCGTCATAAGCAGGCTAGTTTAACACAAGAGTGATGCCTTGGAGTTTAGACTATTCGGACAAACTTATTTTGAAAATAAGAGGGTGATACCAGCTTAACAGTATGAAATACATAAATTATAAACTATTTGTTTTATGAGTTTCTTGTCGTTGAAGTCAGTGATACTTGGCCTCAAATCTTTTAAACCCTCGACATCACACGAATCTGAACGGGCACACGCAAGAGATGGGGGGTGGAATATTTCAACAGTCTATGACGTGTAAATCACGGAAGAGAAAAAGGGCTGTTGGCCTTTTGGCAGACCAGGAAGGCGAAGCAAGGATACCGACTGTTTCGCTAATTGAGCTGCCCGAAGAATCAGCCGAGTGAGGTCTGGAAGTCACGATCGCCTTTTTGTGACGTCATAGCAATAGAAACAGACAGACTTTAACTATCTTATTGTAAGGCAGAGTATTTTCCTCCCATCCTTTGGCCTTTTGTGACGTCATATCCTTAAACACAGATTTAAACCAGCTTATTGTAAGGTAGAATGTTTTATAGCCAAACCTAGACTTGTACGACGTCAAAACCTCTAAGAAAATACACATTTGGTACCAACCACTGTTTATATTTGTGCGCCTTTAAATTCATAATAATAGCAACTATTTTATTTGCACAGAATTGAGGATGACCTTTAAAGAAGAAGATGTGAAGAACTACTTCAATGTTAGCAAATGTTTAATATAAGGAAGATTATATTATCTATATAATTATTACATGGTAGTATGTATAATATATAGCATCGTAAATTATTTGCTATACTTTTAGTTCAATTTTGAAACTTTCTTACAAAATGTTCATGGCGTGCTATGTCCATAAATGTTTTAGTGTAAATGTAATGAATTGACATAGAACCGTTTTAATTCTGATTATAGTAATAACTTTAGTATACTAATTGGATACACTTTTATATTTAGGTGTTTGATTTAAAGTAGGACTCCTTAGCTCAGTCATTAGTGTGTCTTTCTACTGATATAATGGTCCCTAGTTTGATTCCCGGCATGGCCAAGAAATATATAATTTGTAAATTGTAGGTTTCCCTTTTTCAAAATGATGAATTAACATCTGGGTGCTATATATTTTCTTGATTTACGTTAGTTTATGTCATGTGATAATATAATCACAGGATTCCTACGCGTCATGGAAAACCTTTAAAACCTGGAATTTTAAAATATTTCTTCCAGGCCTGGAAATGTTATGTAATTTATCATTTTTCCAAATCTTTTCCTGGAACGGATATTTATTAAGCGGTAAAAATCCATAGTACAACTTGCTTTGGAGGGGAAGTAAATCCGTCGGTCCCATGACAATTGTTACATGTAAAAGAGGAACGCATGTGAAATCACCCTTTCTAGCCAAATTGGTAGGCCCTTTCGCGCTCGCTCATAGACATACTCATGTCCTGATATAATCGGTATGTTCAGAAAATGCACGTTAAATACCTCAAATAAATAAAATTAATTCTTCTTACTAGAATCCTTCACTATGTACTTTTTTATTAATTTATTCCACTTCATATTATACACCACAAGTTATTCGCATGCATTCCATATTTTACTTTTCCTTGACAAGTTTTGCGCGATTGTGATTGGTCGATGCTATTCATATTGCATGTATTTCTAACAAACACATCCACACGTAGGGTCACTTAACCTTGGTCTGCCCGCGTATAATTTTTACAGCAGGAGAAATCTCACCAAACGATAGGTGTGTGTGTGTGTGTGTGTGTGTGTGTGGCGGGGAGGGAGGTTATATACTAGGGAAATAGGGGTGGTTAGCAGGGAAGGAAGGGGCAGGCGGCAAAAGATCTGAAAGATATGATCTTACTCTTGTTGTGTGACCTTGCTTTTAAGACCGGCGCGTTGTGACCTTGATGCTTCGCGTCGCTTTAGGGCGCATGAGTGGAGAAGTAATGACCTTGTGTCCTGAACACAACAGACTTCTCCTAGCTTACCCCCTTTCCCCCTACCGCCGTCACACACTTTCCATCGCCCTGTCATCTCCAAAAGTGGCGGTTGTTCTTTTCATCACTCTTTACATCGACAAGACGACGCTGTCCGATGCGCTTTTGTTTTTTGTATCATACTTGGATTTGTTCGAATTTTGAACTGTGAGACTGTTCCGTGTGTGTGTGTGTTTAAATAGTTTTGTGATAAGGATATTCAAGATAAATCAAGTGATAGTTTTTTTTTAAATAAATAGTGCTAATTAATTTTTAGCCACTACACAGTTTATAACTATTGGTTTTTGATGTATTTATCTGTGAGCAAACATTTTAGTTGATAGATGAGTTCATCATTTGTCATTATCGCTCTTCCTTCAATGATTCAACACAACGGTCCAGTAGATGATTTACTATTTCGTAGAGAGGTTCTTATTTTAATGTTTATTCAAACCATTATTTTGTGCTATAAACATTTTTGGGCTTGCTTTGGATATTAGCTCAAAAAATCGTTCATTATTATTGGCTTGTTTTAGCTCATTAGTTCTTAATTTTGATATAATGTTTGTGTTCTTAATATAGTTTTGACTTATGATTATTTTTCCATGTTGAGTTTCATATTTTGAGTAAGTAAAAAGGTTTGTTCCGTTTTAATTTTATCGAGAACAATAAGTTTATCGTTAAAATATCTCTATAGCAAGATTTAAAGGTCCAATACCTTATGGTTTGGTTATTAATGTTTTTTTTATTTTTATATCATTAAAATTTACCTTTTTTTTTTAGAATTTGTGTAAAATGTGTATGGGTCATTTAAATGTAATTCTTGGTTAAATAATTATTGGAAAATTGCAAGTTTTAAAGTTTATTTCATTATTTAATTTTGAAAGGAATGGGGTTTGGAATCATGTTTATTATTTTTACAAATTAATGCATAAATGTATAAAATAATAATCAAATCGGTGTTCTAGATTAATTTCTTATCCGTTGATTAATTTAGAAAATAGAGTCTAGAAACTAAGCAATATAGAGTAAAACTTAATGTTATAGTTAACTTACTAAAAAAGGGTGCCTTATTCCAGGTGAGTTGAAATAAATATAAATATATTTCTTACGGGTGCTCTTAACTTACATTTTTTTAGCCACATTTCAAATTTGGATTTATACTTTCATCGCTAAAAAATATTTTATTTGTAATAGTTTTTAAGTACCAGTACTGATGTTCAATTGTACACATTAGTAAAATGGAAGTTACAAACATATAGTTCAATATCGTGTGATTTTGGGTCATATATGTATGATGTTTGTAGGCCTTACAAAAACTTAAGTTGGAAATGATTTTATACTGGCTCAGTTTCACATTCATGAATAGCTGTAATAATTTAACCTGCTTTTAGTTTCTTAGAACGTGTTTAAAAATGAAAAACAACATGAGTCGAGCTTTGGTTGTTACAAACGTTGTGCTATTAATATAGTATTCTGAAAAAGCAGCTAGGAAAAACTACATAACCAGTTTGAGAATACAGAATAGAAACTGGATAACATAAATTTAAACCACAAATTCAGTAAGAGATGATAACATAAATATAATACCAACATTAAACTACTATTGTAAATAGTTTTTACGCCCATCGTATCTTACTACCCAGAACTGTCATTATATTTACACTAGGGGGTTGGTAGACCTCTTGGTCCAGGGGTAAGCTTTCCTGGCTACTAATATAGAGATCCCGGATTCGATTCCCGATGGTATCATAGGTATTTATCATGAAGAGAAATTGTTCCTATGGTTGCTATGGTCTGGAAAATTAGGATCAATTTAGGTTCAAGACTTCTACTGGCACTACATAATCACATCATCTCATTGGGACTAAGTAATCACACCTACATGGTGTTCCGACTCCATAAGACGGTTAAATGTCCGCCAATGTCAGTTGAAGACCAGGAATATCTAGCCAACAAAACCTGGTGGTATACGATAAAATAAACTAGGGGGGTAGGGACGAGAAATATAAAATTTAGAAGTAAATATTATGTCATGTACGTGGAAGGAAAGGGGTTAGCTAATTTGCATGTAAAAAAAACTGCCTCAATACACCAGTCCGAGATTCGAACATTGACCTACTGGTCACAGGTAAACTGTACTACTGACACCTTAGTCCATGAGTACCACTGGTTCGGATGATATTTTGATAATTTCTAGATTTAAAAAAATAAAGAATTGAGTAATATTGATTTTTTTTATGTTTCCCAAATGGAAAACTAGTCAAATGTTCAAAATACAAATAGTTCAACTAAACATGAAATATATTTATAGGTAATGCAAGTAAATCCTCTAAAAAAAAGAACTAAATTAATTGACAATTGTGGTGTTGAAGCCACCCATAACAGAATCTTGAAAATGTATGATTTTTTTTAAATCGTATTCTTTAGTTTTATCCATGAAACCATAGCAAATAAAAGGTACGACACATTGTATATTCGTTCTCGTATAGTATATTGTAGTTAGAAACAAAATATTTAAAAATCTTTTATCATTAAAAATAATATTTTAAACGGGAAAAAACTATTATTTTGCTAATCATATGAAATATTCTTTAGACATAAATTTTGAACAAAATTATTACAGACTTTTTATAAGATATATTATATTTATTTTAAATCAGAAAGCTAATATCAAATTATTAATTTTTTTATTATTATTTACTATATAAAATACTTCCCATGTAACCGTTTTTAAAACAAGTCCATCAAAGCCATTTTTTAGAAATTTCGAATTTTCAAAAATCACTTAACCTTAGGACTATAATTAAAATCATTATCTAGCCTTTAAGAATGACCAATTATAATTTAAATATCAAGTTTGAATGAAATCCGTTTAGTTGTTTCGTCTGTAGGCTTGGATAGAGAAGGATAAAAATAAGTACAAATATACAGACAGACATGGGGACACACATAATTGTAAAATATTCTTTTTCGGGTACTGGGGGTAGGGGGGGAAGGAGGTATAGGAACATAAAACGTCAAGAACAATCATAATATGGTAAACTAAAATCTTCACTATTATAATACTTTCTCTGAATGGTGAATTTTAAAAACCAGTAAAATAGTTGTTTAGCCCTGAATACGATTACTAGGTCATTAAAACTCAAACGTTCGTGTATGAAGGGTTGCCTTTTTGTCACGGTAGGCGTAGTTTAAGTACGCTTGTCCTTGTCCTAAGAACTCTTAGACATGACGTGTTCTACGGCGGTCAAATGACCGAGGGGCCGTTTTGATTGCTCAAGAAATCAGATCTCGTGGCTGAAAAAAAAAAGTGCTGATAGCGTCTAGTAGAACGTGTCAACTTTTTCTTCTTTTTTTCGCCCCCCTTATAAATAAACAAAATGGCGTGATTGCGTGACCGTTATCGATACTTTTGCAAGGACAAAATGTTTATGTGGACCAAAATTACTATCGCGCCAAATAAGTCTAAATTACAGCAATATCCCATACGCAAATTGTAAATATTAATAACCGCCTAAACACCTACATCGATTTTCACGTTGGGGGGAAACGTTAAACTCATCTAGTCTGGTTTACCAGTGACGGAGAGGTCAGAGTTTAAATCCCGGCTGAGTGTTTTTAATTGGTTTTCCATCCTCCCTCCACACATAAAGAGGTCATCCATAAACCACGTAACGCATTTTTCTTGCCCTTTTTTTACCCTCCCCAATGTAACACCGAGTAAACATCTAGCCTTTACACCTCCTCACTCCAACCTGTGTTACGTAACTTTTCAAGTCAAGAGTGAATGTCATTATTTCATAGGGAAGCTTTTGTGAGACTAAAAGAAGGGCTCATATTTAATCATCAGAATCATAAGTTATCAACAAATACGTTTACTTAAGTTGAAAACATGAACAATACAGCCTAAAACGGCGAGATAGGGGCTCGTTCCCGATCGGGTGCACTGATAGTGTTTATTCCTAAATGGTTTCCCACTATCCCTCCGCGCAAATGTGGGTGCATTTCCTCTATATTACGCCTTCCTAATCCCTAGCCCATTAGTGTAATTAGTACATAGGCGTATAACACGAACGGGTAGTAAGATGCGGTGCTAAATAATAAATAATATATTATTCTGTCAACATTAGAATTTAAATATATGTTTTACGTAATACTGTGATGTACCCTCCCACCCCATGTAACACCGTGTAGATGTTAGATCTTCCCCTCCACTCATTCTCAACAACGTTACGTGGTTTATGGATTACCCCTAAAGACAAATTTCTTATTAAGTCGATCATTCTAAGCTCTACTCTATTAGTGAGGTTAAGTGCGGATATCCCGGACGAGTAATAGGACGTGGTCTAAGATAAACAACAGTCTAAAGGTATACACAGGTTTTGATTTCGTTTGATATCTTTATTTCGTAGTGAATATGTTATTTATTTTAAACAACATGCTATTGAACAGTTGTGGAATGTATTTTACTAGGGTAAATTCATGGTAAATTCATGGATAAAATAGAATTACGGTTGTAATATATTCATAAAATGAACAACAAGATGTTTCCTTATGCAGATTATTAGGTCATAAGATTTTTAATCGAGAACCATCTTAGTACGCCCGTCTGGACTCATTACAAACTCTACAGTGACCCCGTTTCCACGAAACAACCTAATTTAAGTACTATTTTTAAACTTAGGTTGAGCCATATTACGATGTTGGTTAGTTTTCTTATCGTTTCGAATCGTGACTTTAATATATAGAATAATACTATATTTTTAATATAAAAATAATTTATATTAAAAACATAATCATTTACAGACACAATGTAAAATTTGATTTTATAGAGATTATTTAAAATATATTAAAATAATCCGGTGAATTAGTTATAGTTTTTATGACAGTTGGAAATTTACTTTTTTTTAGCACCGCGTCTTACTACCCGTTCGGGCCATAAGCTTATGTAGTAACCAAGCGAATGATTTTAGGAATTTGCGTGAAGAGAGAGAGAGAGATAAAGATAGAGAGAGAAAGTGGATAACCATTTTGGAAAAACCCCCTTCAGTAAACCTAATCAAGGTTTGAACCTCGATCCCCGTCATCGTCAGTTTAGTCTACTGCGAGAGTAGCGCGTTAGACCGTGCGGCCACCTAAGCGTGGATGAAAATTAAGTTAAAACCAAGAATGTGCGAGTAGGTTTTTTTTTTCACTTTTTAATTGAGTTCGAATCTAATTAGATTTGTTTTTATTCTTTAGGTAACAATCCCTTTCGGGTGTTCTATGGGTGTGGAGGCTCCACATTATTCTCTTAATTTTATTTCATGTGCATTTCCTTTAAAACTACGCTCCTTTATTACTCCTTAGATTAAATATTTAGTAATAAGTGTGTGCTACCTCTATAGGTGGGCGCGCGAACTAAAGGTTAGACTCTTTTGGTTTGGTTTTCTGTTTACGGTAGGTCAGGGTTATTATCCGGGCCAGATTAATGAAAGAGTAATCTCTCTCTCTCCACACACAAGTGCTGGTATTTATTCTCTAAACTATACCTTCATTCTACCCTCGCCATTAGTGTGATTAAATGCATATGACCCGAAGGAGTTTTAAGTGATACGTGGTTTGGAAAAAAAAAGGTTTTTTTTTTAATCTCACAAATTATTTTTCAGACAGTATTAAGTATATTTTGACATTCATACATTGAAATTATTTCCAGAAACCACAAAGGAGAGAGAATATTAAATGTAAATAGGATGTTTGGATTGATGTTATGGAAAAATATAGTGCAGTAACAACACTCATTTGAATATAAATTGCCATTTACTTTACGTACGGGAGACATACTTTAAAAAACTGTTGCATAAATCAACTCTTAGGAATAAAAAGGTTCTTATCAAACACTTCTTTTACACACCACATTCAGTATCCCACCTACTTGGTTTTTTATTGCCTCTTATTTTTGTCGGAAAGGGGGGGGGG
>CABFWB010002202.1:40864-88884 GCA_902151455.1 Timema bartmani
GGGGGGGGGGAGACTGGGGATAATGTAATAAATCACAGTCCACAGCAGCAAAGTAAAATAAACGTTAAGTAATACATAGCGTTAATAATGTCTGTGAAGAACTGTTTTCTTTACTTTTTTAGTTTTTAGGGTGGCTTACAGTTGACCTGGTCATTTGTCGCGAAGTTTTCGAGGTCACGTGTCGACCACAAAGATGTATGAGGCTAGGGAAAAAAAATTAACGAGAAGGGAGGTAAATTTCAAAGGCTTCCAAACAGAAATTATTAAAAAGCATATTAATTAAAAACCAGCTATATTTTATTTTAACCAAGGACGTAGAAAAGATGGCTTCACGGGGGGTCCACCTACCCCCCAGAATTTGATAAACCACTAGGGATATGGTATAACTTTTCTATCACCCTGTCCTACTAACCGTTCGGGTTATACTTCTATGTATTAATTGCGCTAATGGGTTAGGGATGAAACAGGTTGAATTTAAAGAAAGTGTACCCACATTTGTGTGAAGAAAGAGAAAGTGGGAAATCACTTAGGGAAAACCACCCTTAAAACACCCGACCGTGATCGAATTAAGATCTCCTTGTCATCGTCAGTCTAGTATTTTGCGATAGTGATGCCTTTGACTATTTGGCCACCGAAGCGGATTTCAAACATATTACCTAATATGTAAGGTTTATAAATTATTTAATAGCTACCAGTGATGTTTCAGTTTTCTGTAATATTTTAATTATTATATTTGAGGCATTTAATGTGGACTTTCTAAGCCAATTTACAACTCAAAAACCATAGTCCAAATGTGATAAGAAATAATTGTTCAGCCAATTATTAATGCTACTAAAACAGTTTATAAATATTTATACGTAAATTCATGCGTTCTACTACTGTCATATTCCTTGTAAAGTATAAATTATTTTTAAATAATACTAATAATATAGTGAAATAATAGTGTTGACTCAAAATAGTATAAATTTTTTAAAGTTATTTCCCGCTAGAATCCTAATATATCTTACCTCTAGAACAAACACAATATCCCTAACTCAATGAGTGCCTTGAAAGGGGCATCCCAACTTCATCCTTAATATTGCTTTCAGTCACATGAAGAATCGAACTCTGGTCCCTTATCTCAGTTGAAATAGTCACCATAAAATGAGCTAAATAGCCGGAAATAATAGTTATGCGTGTCTTTTTTTACGTTAAAAAGAATTACATACTTTTTGAAAGTTTTTAGATTAAGAGTTTTTAATAAAATGAAAAAGTGACTGGCCTGTGGGGGGATCGAACCCACGACCTTCGCGTTATTAGCACGACGCTCTAACCAACTGAGCTAACAGGCCAGATAATAAATGTGTGTTAATTATAATATGATATAATTATGTACTACCGATATAATAATGCCTATCTTGTAGAGAAAATTATCTGAACAACGTATAATTATTTTTTGAGGTTTACAATTTGGTTGGAGGTAAAATTCATTTGAGATTAGTTAACCAGTTTTTTTTAAATTTAAATTGGACACAATTTTATTCAAAGTATACATCTTATGGGTGTTTAAACTGCGTGACAAAATATTATATTGTTTTATCTGGGTTTTCTGAAAGTTGATTTTTTATCATTTTGTTCCAAAATTTAAAAGTTTATGTATTCTTCGTTTACCCTGCAAGGTAACAATCTTACCTTGCATTATTCCAAAATGGCGCCGCTTATAAAATAGGACCACAATGGATTTCGTCAAGGTAAGACTGCAAGCTTTCAGGGTAAACGGATTGTAGAGTAAAATAATATGAAATTATGTGCAATTGTCTCGTGCCATTTTTTTCAATAAGCGGACAGTGTAAAGTCTAATAAAATAATTTCACGACATTATATTGTATTTAAAAGATATATTGATGAAGATAAATACTTGTTGTAGAAATGGTTAGGTTTAGTTAAGTTTATGTGCTTGGAAATATAATTCAAAATCAATTTTGTAAAACAACAAAACCAAAATGGCTGCCGTGACATATCTATGCAATAGACGAACCTTAACTTCCCCATGCGGTCTATGATACTCAAGGTTGTTGTGTTGTTTGGTCAGGCGGCGAGCTACGGTAAGAAGAACGGCGTGTGGTACGGCGTCCCAGCCTCCACGTCGTCGCAGGGATGGAGTAAGCCACCGCTCAGCAGGAAGGCGTCCATCGTGGAGACGGAGGCGCCGCCTCCCGGGGGAGGCAACAGCACCAAACCCAGTTCTGGCCGGGTCATCCGCATCATCAACAACCTGGATCACTCGGTGCAGGTGAGAGCCATTCGATTCCCCTCACAGACGAATTTTTGACTTGTTTTTACACTCGTCCTGGCTGATAGTGCGTTGAGGATTAAGAGGAAATGTACCGTCATTTGCGAGGAGAGAGACTCGGGAACTATTTAGGGAAAAAACACCACTAGTGCATCCAACCTAGATTCAAGTTCCAAACTTCTCCGTCACCGGTAAACCAAACTATACGATACATTAAATAGCCAAGACCTCCTGAGTTGAATATGGCTGCGTTATTTAATAGCTCGTGATTTTAATTGATCGCTCATTTCTAGCTGACGATTTCCACACGTCCATCAAAGACTCTGCCTTAAACTACGAGTAAAAAATTACCCTGGGCACGGAAATAATCCTGAATAGCTCTGTGGTAAGAGTCTTGGTGTTCTAAGCCAAAGGTCCCGTGTTTGATTCATATTTTCAGCTGTTATTTTTAAATGTAAATAATAATGACTAGACGAGCTTGACACCCCGGTCCGCGTGCACACTGGTGAGGATTCGGACTTCCCCTCCATGTTAATCTCAAGGTTATTGGGATTATTCCTGACCCGGAAGATCAGGGGGTTTGTATCCCGATCTGCTCTGAGGGGATACAAATTATTTAACAAAGATGGTTTTTCTCCCATATTGTTGATACATATCAAAGAAACTCGTTTAGTAGGCTTACTCAGGTCGGCGACTTATATGAAAGGGGTAACCACTTGGTACGATAATCGGCAGAGCATGACGAGGGCGACTGTAAGCTCCTGAATACCTTAGTCCTCAAGAAGTCATGAGCCCATCTGCAGACTATACAACTCTTCGTCAGGCAGGTAACCAGGAGAACATCTATTCCTCCACCATACGTTCTGGCTTCAATAGTGGGAAGACCCGTTTCAGTTGACAAACGGTCTAAAGCGTCGCTCTTATGTTAGACTGGCCTGCTGATGACGGGAATATCGGGGTTCAAATCCCAGTCGGTACTACTGAGGGTATTTTTCCTAAATGATTTCCATCTCTCTCTCTCTCTCTCTCTCTCTCTCTCTCTCTCTCTCTCTCCACGTAAATGTAGGTACACTTCCTCTAAATTCGACTTTCTTCATCCCTAACACATTAGTATAATTAGAATATAAGAAACGTGGGGTTAGTAAAAAAAAATACCTAAGTGTTGAAGCTACCCCCAAAATTCTTTAAATTTACTTTTTTTTATCAGAGGAAAGGGGTGTCCCCAGGTGGAATTCTGCAAACCACGATCACGTGACTAGAGTTATATATATAGTTTTGTACTATGAATTATGCCGTCTTGAAGAGAAAAATCCAAAAACTTTGAAAAAAATAAATCCCGATAAATTGGCATAACCATGGATACAAATCAAGCTACCTCTTGTTTTGTAAAATCTATATAAAAAAGATCAAAACAATAGATAACATATTTCTCGTGAAATCCGAGACTGTGGTTGTTAAGTGTTGTTAGTATTATAACAAATATATAACTGGGTTACTGCCTATAAAGGATATTACTACCGCATCCTCAGGTACATCACCAATTGACTGGTCCCCTACTTCTCGACCAGCCGCAAATATTGAAAATCAGGCCAACCGGATACAAAAAGAGAAAATGAGAGGTCTTCAAAAAAAACCACGTTAAAAATAACCCTTGATATTTTGAGATAAATTACACCTTAAGTATTCAGTCCTTGTTCTCATTATGACGTAATGAATGTATACAACATATCCTTCACATCTCCGCTAATGACTTGTGGTCAGGAATAAATTTACAATAAAAGCAACAGCTAAAAAAAAAAGTCATCTCTTATTCTTTTCTTTTTTTTTTAACGCATGCGTATCAGATGACCCGATTCTTGAAGTAGCAGGCTATTTTATTTAGCTTGTAGGTTGCTTTCTTGACTCGGTCGCCGAATGAAACAGATTCAAAATGTAATGCGAGAAGAAATAACAGGGAATAAATTATATATATAGTATATTTATTTTGGGTTATTTCAAACGTTTACTTTATTAATATATAGGGTTGCATCAGCACACGATTTACAAACCAACTTTGAATAGGTCACTGGACATTGGATACACTTTAATATTTGGGTAACAGTGTGCCATGAATTCTAGGGCTATAGGTTTGGTGTTCAAGGGCGTTGAGGGTCAGAGGTTCTTGTCTTAGGTAAGGTAGTTTGTCTAAAGACCAGTTTCATAGTCAGACTTAGTACTTCTCAAGTGCGGTGCTACAATAGATACAAGACGACACCTAACTAGACCAGAAAGGAATGGGCCAGTATCGTTAAACTAAACTCTTGTAAATCAGACAAACCAAATAATTGAAAGGAACGTTAAGAAGGAACTGGGGCTTTATACCAAAGAGTAACAAGAGTTTAAATCGTGCTTACAAGGCCCTTCCCCCCCCACCCCCCCGCCCCCCCAGGAAGTGCACGTAATTAGTTCGCTAAACCGAGCGTCTGAGGAGTTGTGACTGGTGATTGTTCCAGTGTCGAGTTCTCCTGAATCTGAGGACGTCACAGCCCTTCGAGGAGGTGTTGGAAGACCTTGGTCAGGTCCTCAAGATGAACGGGGCCAAGAGGATGTACACCGTCAACGGACAGGAGGTGAGGAACATGTTGCCTCATTTAAAGGGAGAAGGGGGGTGTAAATATGTACTTTAACCTCTTCGACGCCCGAATGATCTAAGCTGTCACTTTCGTAATAGACTGGGCTATCGATGACTGGGAGACCAGGGTTCGAATCCCGGTCCTGTGTACCTAGGTTATATATTTTTATTGAATTGGTTTTCAATCCCCCTCCACTAAATTCCGAGTAAACTTCCTCTAAACATAATCTTCCTTTTCCTTAAAACCATTAACATAATCAGTACACAAGCATATAACCTGAACGGGTAGTAAGACGTGGCAATAAAAAATAAGCTAACGAACCTTAACCTAGGATCAGCAAATTACGTTGTAATTCGTGAAATCGTTTAGCGCTCACACTTTCCATGAACATTCTTGTTTCATTTAGTATAAATGATTAAATTAACCCCACTTTTCACCATTCCTCCACGACGTGAAATATTCTTAACTGTTCTGAAAATTGAAAAATGACACTTGGACACGGGAATCGAACCCGGGTACGTCAATGCCACTGAGCTATCCAGGAATCTTCCCGTGGCCAGGGTCATTCTTCACTCATATTTTAAGACAGAGAATGACCCTTGATATGGGACAATTCCTGGATAGCTCAGTGGTTAGACCATTGGCGTACTAAACCAAAGGTCCCGGGTTCGATTCCCGTGTCCAGGTGTCATTTTTCAATTTTCAGAATATGATATCTAGATGGAGTAAGTCTCACTGAAAGCATAAATAATAGCTTTGGCTATTTGATTCATACTTAACTGTGTTCATTCTTTCCTTTCGAGATATTTATATTGTTATTTATCAAATATAAAATTGGGCTCCTAAACAATAGAAACCACATTTGTAAATATATTTTAAATTTTAAATTTTAGTTTTACATTATCATATTATGTTTCGTTGTGTAATATCAAGTAATCTAGCTCAAGTTATCTATTAACATACGTTAGATATTCATATCAAGTCAGAATTTTTATTTTACTATTAAAAAGAATGTTATTAGAAAAAACCTTATTTTTAATAAAATTTTATCAAAAGTCAGTTTTGAATGTGAGCTAATATGATAATTGTATAATATAATATCAACTTTGTAAGAACTTTAAAAATCAAATGGGATGTGTCAAAACAGTTTTATATATTTGGAATGGATTTCTACCAATCTAAAAGAACGTATTTTTTCCATAATTGTTGTCTGGTAGAGTATTTTTTTTAGTTAAGTATGACTCTATTTTGAAAATCAACCCTTCCATACAAATCTTCTCTTTATCAATTACCTAATTAATATAGTTAAATATTACAGTATTGTTTTTATCTGAAAAAAGAATTAGAAGTTTTCCCACTGTGAGGAATTTATTTTACACTATATTTATTAATTAGTTGTGTAGTGAGTGATTTTTATAAACAATTGAAATATTGTTAATGGTATATTCAGTAATAAATTTAATTTAGAGCGTACAACTAAAAATGCGTCTCCTATAATTAATTATTTGATTACACCAATCAGTGAATTTACGAATGGTAGAATAATGTAGCATTGAAACTATTGTGTTCTTATTAAATTTTATAAATAATTAACAAGTCGACCTCAATGGTATTGGATTAAAGGGCTCACCTCAAGACCCAAAGCTCCCGGGATCAAATCCGGCAGAGGCCGATGGATTTTTGCCGAGCGATAAAAATCTGTAGCACAACTTCCTTCGTAGGGGAAGAAAATCCGTCGGTCCCATGTCTATTGTGGACTGTAAAATACCCCTGAAGGGTATACTAAATAACCTTTCCGGCAAAATGTGTAGGCTCTTTCTCTCTCGCTAATAGAAATTCAGTGCGGAAGTCAACAGGAAACTACCGCATTTAATCACGAATCGTGTGTTTTCTCCCAGATGGATTGGGCGGGTGACACCAACCATTAGAAAGGCTGAGGGCACACGCTGCTCCAAATGGATCAGGAAGCACTTCTAATTCAATCTCGTAAACTCTCAATAAATAATTTTAATAAAAACTCTACAAAACAAAAGCTATTTTAAATTATATTTTACCTTCAGTTAGTAGAATCCGAACGCAGCAAATAAATTTCGGTAAAGTCCGTTTTTATAGCCGGCTTTAAAGTATGTATTTAATAACTCTATATATAAATAAATTAGTTATGGAACCAGATTTAAATCACAAATCTTTCTGTTGTCCCAATAGGTTAAACTGGTAAGTCACCTTCATTGGCTGTAGCAGTAAGAAAAAGATGTTATAATATATTTATTAATCTCTCACTTACGCCGTCAAAAAGGTAAGCTAAATTTGTAGTCGCTGTTGTATAGCACAATACATAACACGCGTGTAAATGGTCTAAAACTAGTTTTAGCTTGCATGTTAGTGATCCGAAATTATGGAAAAGCTTAGCCGTCTTGGTTAAATGACGTGTTTATAACGTTTATAAAATGTATAAAGTTTTGAAAATTATCGTAATAGAACAGTAGGCCTATAAATAATTGGGCTTGGTGACAGTAGTAGAAATCTTCTATAGTATCTAAATACAGTAGTAGTTTTTATTTCTATGGGAATTTTTACAGTCCGAAAGGAGTGGATGAACATTAATCACGTTTGCATAGGCCTCAGCCAGTTAAAGTTTTTTGTTTATGAATTGTAATCAGATTCCATGTTTCATCTTTTACCACAACGATG
Source organism: Timema bartmani (assembly GCA_902151455.1). Classification (NCBI taxonomy): domain Eukaryota; kingdom Metazoa; phylum Arthropoda; class Insecta; order Phasmatodea; family Timematidae; genus Timema; species Timema bartmani. Next base: position 48,440 of record CABFWB010002202.1, read on the forward strand.
GGTCATTTGACGCACACATCATTGCAAACCACCTGGCGGAACCTTGTGACAACAAATTATGTCACCCGCTTTGGTTGCCGCGTGGTCTAACGTGCTATTCTCACAGTAGATTAGACTGAAGATGACGGGGAGATCAAGGTTTGAATCTCGGTCGGGTTAACTGAGGGTGGTTTTACCTCTCTCTCCACGCAAATTCGGGTACACTTCCTTTAAATATAACTTTACTCACTCCTAAAACCTCTAGCGTAATTAGTGCATAAGCTTATAATCCTGAACGGGTAGTAAGACGCGGCGATATAAAAAAACACTATGCCAATGTCGGATTAAGGTATTTGGGGCCCCTGGGCTATTGAAGAAGTTAGGGCCCTATTTACTTATCCCTGTTAATGTTAGAGGCTGAGGCCTTTATAGAATACGACAGTTGTTTCTTTGGTGATAGTAAACAATTACTTTATGAGTTTCATAATAATAATAATAATAATAAACAATAAGCTTAGACAAAATAGTAGGAATAGAATTACTACCTGTAGAAAAATATGTTGATTCTAATTTACCAATAACAGTTTCTATAGAAGGTGCAAAACTAGTGGGCCTTTCCACCAAAAAAAAATTGATGAGGTTTTTTTGAAGTTTCTTCCTTCATTTTTTCCTTTTATTCTTTTAACTTACGACACCGCTTCATTTTTCTATATCAGTAGGCGAGGAGCCTTAATTTTGTCTTGCCTTCCACAAGGGATGTACCGGTGAAATTTTCAACCTCAAGATTATGATGGATTTTGGCATTTTAGGTGACCCCAAACTTATAAAAAGTGGGTTATTCCTTTTTTTCTATATGTGTGTGTGTGACTGTCTGTCTGTCTGTTACTTAAACTACAGCTAAAACTGCTCAAACGTGCTATTTAATTGTTTCATGTGGGTTTTATTAAGGTTTGTTTACTATTGATTGATATTTTTGAAAATATGAAATTGTAAAAAAATTGGTTTAACGGCTTTGTTTAAAATTCATAGCTAGCGAGTTTTTGAATGTAAATAACACTTTATATCTATCTTTGGGGACGAGGCAAGGGAGATTAATTTATGGGTAGTTTATTAATGACGCGTTTTTGAACATTTGAAACCGTTCGCAAGTGGCAACAATTCTCTAGTTTAAAATGAGTATATGGAGAGTATTTTACATGAAAAATAGCACTGTATTCATGTTTTTTGTTTTTTTATTTAGAATGTAATTTAAGGGTAGTTTGCGAAAATTTTGTTCCAAACTATTATAGAGCATACGGGAAAGTATTTAGGGTTGTCACACCATTTATTTCCTTGCAAATGATCTCCAACTTTTTTCAAGAAGTATAATAATTGTTATCCCAGAGTGTAAACATGTTCGCTCTTGTCACCAAACTGTCCAAAGCCCCTTTGGTACTGAGTCTAGTGGACCCCCTTGGTATTGAGTCTAGTGGACCCCCTTGGTACTGAGTCTAGTGGACCCCCTTGGTACTGAGTCTAGTGGACCCCTCTTCCCCCTTGGTATTGAGTCTAGTGGACCCCCTTGGTACTGAGTCTAGTGGACCCCTCTTCCCCCTTGGTATTGAGTCTAGTGGACCCCCTTGGTACTGAGTCTAGTGGACCCCTCTTCCCCCTTGGTATTGAGTCTAGTGGACCCCCTTGGTACTGAGTCTAGTGGACCCCTCTTCCCCCTTGGTATTGAGTCTAGTGGACCCCCTTGGTACTGAGTCTAGTGGACCCCTCTTCCCCCTTGGTATTGAGTCTAGTGGACCCCCTTGGTACTGAGTCTAGTGGACCCCTCTTCCCCCTTGGTATTGAGTCTAGTGGACCCCNAGCGGACCTCATCCCTTGGTACTGAGTCTAGCGGATCTTCTCCCTTGGTACTGAGTCTAGCGGACCTCATCCCTTGGTATTAAGTCTATCGGACCTCCTCCCTTGGTATTGAGTCTAGTGGACCCCCTCCACCCTTGGTATTAAGTCTAGTGGACCCCCCCCTTGTAAGCTACTGGTGACGTGCGCTGTTGCAGGTCCGCAGCTTCTCACAGCTGAGAAACGAGTTCGCCGACGTGGACACGTTCTACCTGAGCTCCAACTACGGCCTATCGTCTCCCGTGAGGAGGTCGAGGTCCCGGGCAGCATCCCACGGCCCACTGGTTGAGGATCTGACCATCAGAGACGTCAGCAGGCAGCGACGAGCCAGGAGCAAGAGCAGGGGGAGGGTGCTTTACGCCGACACGGACCTCGTGCGAGGGAACGGTGGGTTGCGCGTGGACTTGCCTTGACTGATTACACTATGGTCGTATCTTATAAGCGAGACCATAGTGGAACCAAGCAAGGTAAGCCGAGTTGATAGAGTGTTTACTCCCGATCATCTCATTTAAGGGAGCGTTATATTTGCCAAAATGTCTTCAAACAAAACTTTGTTTAAAATAAAATAAAGAAAATGCACCAAGTAAAGAAACGTTTGGAATAGTATAAAATGAGTGCCAGAAAGATCGAATGGCGTGTTAAGCTTGTATACGAGAGAAAGGATCTGCTAGGTGTGTTTTTTCTACTCCCTCTTAAAGGATATTCTGGTCCGTTTTTTAGAAAAAGATACTTTAACTTCCTTATCCTGCCTGTTATCTCATATTGTTCTGCTGTACAAAGATAATGTTATTATTTTGTTCCCAAAGGAAGTTAAGACTTTGTTTTCTTCTCTCGTCCCTTCTAGACTACACGTTGGTGGAGGTGATGAAAGAGGAGCCTGTCCGGGTGACGATCCGAGGACTCCGACGAACTTTTTACCCCCCATTGCACCACCCACCTTACGACAACGCGCCGCCGGAGAAAAGACTGCAACTCAACTGGGTGTATCCTTCCCTGACGAGGAAATGGTCTTTCGGCTGTTTCCAAACTCCTGCACAAGCTTGGCAGAAGATTTCTTTTTTACCGCCGCCCTTTGCTACCCGCTTATATTATATACATATGTACTAATTACGTTAATCTAATCTATTGAGAAGGTTGAATTTATAGGAAGTGTACTATCATTCGCGTGAAAAGAGAGTGGAAAACAATTTAGGGGAAAACCACCCTCAGTACACCGGACCAGGATTCTAACCTTGATCTCCCCGTCATCGGCAGTCCAGTCTATTACGAGTGTGATGCCCTAGATCATGCGGCTATCTAAATGGGTTTGGAAAAAGAGCTAAACCGGTTTGAGAGGGCTAAGGCTGATTTTGCTTTATAGGTTACGGGTTGAATTTGCATACTTTTATCTTTAGGTTAAGTTAGTTGTAAGTCAATAGGTGGTGATATTGTGGGTAGTAATCGGAGCGAAATCTCTGGTAGGGCGCCTCCCCAGGTAGTGGAGAGGGGTATACTCACCCCCTCTGGGGCTCTTGCCGATCTGGGGACTATTAGATCCATAGTGCGGGGGACACCCAGCGGGGCAGGGTACCGGGGGCGTAATATACCCGGGGTGGACCAACTGGTAGGTTAGGTAAAGGAAAGAAGGACAAATGGGACATTTAGATTTAGGCGATTATTATTATTATTATTATTATTATTATTATTATTATTATTATTATTATTATTATTATTATTATTAGAAACGCGTCTTACTACCCGTTCGGGTTGTACACACTTACGCTAATGTGTAGTGGGTTGGGTGATTGTGAGATGAAATGGAGGACCTACAGTTTAACGTGGGATCCGAACCACGGTGGAGGTCTGATATTCCACACATTCACAAGCTGTGATTAATACACGTCTTGTCAGAGGTGAAGGAAGGGTTTGTCAATCATATAAATCTGTGCCGGGACCGAGGATTGAACCCCGGACCACCAGCACAGAAGTTTGACACCTTACCCCTAGACTACCAGGTCACCCGTGTGAGATTTTAATTATTTTATTAATACGTTTTAAAACAAGGGTTATCTGAGAGACAATATTATGTCCGATTAACGGGGATCTACCTATGATTACACTGTACTTATATTATTGGGTAGAAATGAGAAAAGGGAAGTTTAAGAGAGATCTGCACCCACAATTAGCTAGTGGTCATCAGTGAAATAGGTTTGGAAATGAGATTTTAGAATACTGAGTACATTATCCCACAGGTTGAGAACGATAATTTATAGATTACTTTTTTTTTTAAATCTCATTTTTAGGTTTAATGAGGTCAAATATTTAGGAACAATTTTAACTTGTAGTAACAATATTAGGGTGTAAATAAGGAAAATAATACAATCGGAAAATGCGTGATGTTACTTGGTCATTAAAGTGTTACCCTCTCGCCTTTTGACAAGAAATGTAAAACACAGATTATACCAAACAATAGTTTCGCCGGTTGTTCTTTTTATATATTTATATAGAGTGATAAGTAGTAATATCACGCGTCTGGGCTACATTCCTCGTTGCAATATTATCCGGTACTAACGTACCGTCACCCGAGGGACGCCCGACTGTACTAATCGTACATTCCTTCCTTGGAAGCTTTTTCCATGTTCTGAAGAGATGATATGATGGTGATAGTGAGTATGAGGGTGTGGAACCATTGGAAATACTTAAACCTAACTTAAGCCTAACTAACCACGCCCTGGTGACCGTTGGGGTAACTCCCCTTTCGGGAAAAATACCTAAGGTGCCAGCTGGGGAATCGAACTCGGAATCCCTAGGCTAATAGCCAGGTACACTGATCACCACACCACGGGACCGGTTAGAGTGCTAAGTATTGACTTAAGGATTGGGACTCTGCGAACAGAGCAATCTGTTATTATGGATTTAATCTCTTTTTATGGACTACGGACCTTATTGATCGGGAATAATTTTAAAAGAACAATCGTCTACTGTGGAATAAATTTCTTCTTACGGATACATAACACGTAGACGGTGCTTTATTATGTACCGCATGTTATATGTCACGCTAGTATATATCTCACTATTGTGATTACATTCCTTGACGGGTTCGCGTGCAGTTACGGGTACAGAGGCACAGACTCGCGACGGAACTTGTGGGTCCTGCCGACAGGGGAGCTACTGTACTTCGTGGCGGGGGTGGCCGTGCTGTACGACAGAGACGAGGAGTCCCAGAGACACTACACGGGGCATACGGAGGACATTCAGTGGTGAGTCACAGATAAACTACACAGTACATTCAGTGGTAAGTCACAGATAAACTACACAGTACATTCAGTGGTAAGTCACAGATAAGCTACAGAGTATATTCAGTGATCAATCATAGATAAACTACACAGTACATTCAGTGGTGAATCACAGATAAACTACACAGTACATTCAGTTGTGAATCACAGATAAACTACACAGTACATTCAGTGGTGAATCACAGATAAACTACAGAGTATATTCAGTGATGAGTCACAGATAAACCACAAAGTATATTCAATGGTGAGTCACAGATAAACTATACAGTACGTCAATCTTAATAAATAAGCGGGTTGAAAGTTCAAGACAGCTCTTTAACGCAAAAAAATATTCATCCACTAGCGGCTGTCTTCGTTTTTATATACAGAATGTAACATTTTAATTCATACAAGTATTTTCACAAGAGTTTTGTTATAAATATAAACCTATTTTTGGTGATCAACATCGAGAGTATTTTACTTTATAATATTAATAGTAGTATTTCATAAGTATTGATATCAAATTTGCCACTGATCACGTGACTTTACTTATGAAAACCTGAAAATTGTTTTAATAAATTTTATAATTGTATTACGCTTGTTAGAAGGCCGATATATTGAACAACACTGGGTTTAGAAACCACATATTAACTCCTAAGGCCCCATTATTATTATTATTATTATTATTATTATTATCATAGATAGAAGTCATGACAAATATAGCTAAGTTTGGTACTTTAGTTTGGATGTCAAACCAGTGTCCACCTACATAGAAATCATCTCCTCTATCTTCTTAGCCGCGAATATGAAAGTTCCAAATCCCGAGCCTCCCTGAATCCGTCGTTGGGTCGTGTGTGGGGGGTTTCCTCGCCCCCTGACGAGGTAGTGTTCATGTAATGTTTCCTGTGTCGCCTCCCACAGCATGGACCTGCACCCTTCCAGGGAGATGGTAGCGTCCGGACAGCGCGCCGGCCGGAACCGGAAGACTCAGGCCCACATCCGTATCTGGAGCACGGAGACGCTGCTCACCCTGTACGTGTTCGGCATGGGGGAGTTCGACCTGGGGGTGTCTGCTGTCGCCTTCTCGCAGCTGGTGAGGGCGCACGCCTCATTAGGAGGGTGTAGTAGTGGGAGGAGGTGGTACTAGTTGTAGGAAGAGGAGCAGATAGTAGGAGGAGGTGGTACCAGTAATAGGAGGTAGTAGTAGGAAGAGGATTATGTAGGAGGAGTAAGTAGTAAGAGAAGTTAGGAGGATGGGGTGTTAGAAGTAGGAGAAGTAGATAGGAATAGGTAATTAGAGGAGGAGGTAATAGTCTGATGAGGAGGAGGTAAACGGATGACTTGGTGGTAGTAGTAGGAATAAGAGTAGATAGGAGGGGGTAGTTAAAGTAGTCAGAGGAGTAAGTAGGAGGAGGAGTATGTAGGAGGAGGAGGTAGTATGAGAAGTAGATGGGAGGAGGCAGTAGGAGTAGGTAGGAGAATGAGCTAGTACTATTAGAAGGAAGAGGGAGGAGGAGGAGGAGGTGGTGATACTATTACTATGAGGAGGAGTGTGATTTGCCTTTTTCTATAAATAAATATGATAAAATCCTTATGACTTTCTTTCAGCTGTTCTGTTCCATATGAAAAGTAAAGTAAAACCAAACTAATAACATATTTTGAAGTCATACTGCTACCTAATAAGACTGATTATGATGATGATGATTTCGACAGTCTGGCACAGCAGCTATGGGAATATATTGGGGCGTCTGTAATCGTAACAAGGTGTATAACCCCAGGGCTAGAGAAATAGTCCCAATCTCTTGTGTTCTGCAAGTCTGACGAAAGTGGGAGATCTGTAATCTGCAGGTCTAATGAAAGGCTGAGATTGACGTGGTTTTGTTGTGTTTCAGAACGGTGGAAGCTACGTGTTGGCCGTTGATGGGGGCAGGGAGAGGATATTGTCCGTGTGGCAATGGCAGTGGGGACATCTCCTAGGGAAGGTGGCGGTAAGAGGACACTTTTAACTCCCAGCTTTACTGAGCACTCTCGCAGCCCCGTTTTACCTAACATGTGCCTTTTTTTTTTTTTNCAATGATAGCTCTTAACTTTAGCGTTTAAATTTTAGAAATTTAAATTTTAAATCCAAGTAGAATAAGTCCAGCGACCTATCTCCGTTTGTAGCATGTCTACCTACTGAACTAATGGTCCTGGGTTCAATTTTCGGCATGACCTAAAAAAACTATAATTTGAGAAATTGAGGTTTCCCCTTTAACACTGATGAATTAATGGCCGAGGGTCTGGGGTGTTGTTGTGTCTGTTCTAGATTTAAGTTAGTTTGTAAGTATTGTGTTGATATGATCAGACATTTCATAAAATGCACGTTAAATACCGCAATTTAAAAAATTAAATGAAAAATTAATCTAGATAGAATATAATATACTCCTATTCTAATTTTAATCCCAATTTAAAAGTTATCCCTCGTGCATATATAATTGAAAAAAAAGCTTATCATCAGTGTACAAGCTTTTATTTTTTATTTATAAATGATTTGAACTAGTTGGGAAGAAATCTGGAATCATTTTCGAAAATAATTACCTCATATTTTAAATATATTGCTCTAGTTTACACATTTTATATCAATTGACTCGACGTACAACTTCCATTTCATAGTCCAGGGGTTGGAAAACCTTTCTTCTGAAAGAGGCTGGATATTAAATATTTTAGTATTTGCGCCACAAGGTGTAAAACCTAGGATCTTATGTAATTACATACACACACGCGTACATATATACATATTATATGATAGAAAACAAAATTTACTCAATTTATTTCAATATTATTATTATTATTATGTGTTCTGTCTTACGTTAGATCCATTCCTTTTGTCAGTGAATTTAAACCATCAATACCTTCGCTCACGCATTTAGATCCCGGAATTTTCTTCTTTTCTTCAAGTCATCCAATATTTGAATCTTCCTACTCCTAAGCTTCTCTTTCACTCAACATTTCATTTTATGACGTCGTGGAGAAGAAAGTTCCTCCTATGGATGTGTCCGATTCAGTTTGATTTGTACCAGAGAATTACATTCAAAATGGTTCTCTTCTCACCCACTCTTCTTAGGAATTAGTAATTTGTGACCCTCTCTGTCCACCTGATATTCTTCAAGTTTTCTTTATCACCACATTTCAAAGATCTCCAAATATTTATTCTCCATCTTCTTAAGAGTCCACGTTTCTGCTCCACACAGTGAAATGCTCCAAATGTAGAATTTCATCAGTTTCTTCCTAGGTTCCAAACTTAACTTGCTTGTCAGCGGTAACATATTCTTGTTGAAATCTTCCTTGGCCAGGACGATCCTAGATCTAATTTCCTTGTTGCAGTAGGCATTCTTTGTCGGCAGACTTCCCAGATACTTGAATTGCTCAATGCTTTACAAACCCTGGTCTCCAATTTTTATTTTCAGCAGCTCTTCCTTTTTTTGAAATCCCCATCACTTTAGACTTCGCAACATTGATAACCATGCCCTATCTTCTCCCCATCTCCACCAGCTGGTCCATCATTTCCAAAATTCGAGGTTTCAAAATACATAATATAAATGTTTACAGTCAGATTTTGAAGAATAAGTGAGAGGGTTGGGATTATTTTTAGGAGAGATACTAACACTTGATTGTGGCTTAAAGTCTAGTAATACCCAACATCAACATCAACATCGATTATAAATGTTTATCAGATAAGACTGAGCTGTAACGAGATGGTACAGTATGTATTTCATCTTAGAAAACATATATTTTTCACACAGATAGTACTGTTGAATATGGAAATTATTCCACGAACAAAGGGTAGTTATATGTACTGGTGCTACCCTACCTTTGAAAGCAAAAATCTATCCTGTCATTACTTTATCTTGGCCCCTCGGAGAGAGTAGTATTGTGATCGTCAAAAAAATCTAATTCGAGATTTTGATAAATGTTGAAAGCGAAAAAGTTGTTTTTACGATTCCATCTGTCTGTCTGTCTGTCTGTATCTCAGCCTAGATCCGAAACCATTTTACCGATTGAGCTAAAATTTAGTATCTAGGGGGATCATAAAACTCCTCCAAAGGAATTTTGGAACTATGTATCCAACCCTAAAATTAAGGGTAGTTTGGCAGTAGTAAAGGTAGATTTTCTCAAACCCCGCCCTAACGATTTTGATTAAATTCTGTATCTAAGTATTGTTTAACATTACAGACAACCAAAATGGCTATTCTAATTTTCCCGTTAAAATAACTTTTAGGGTAATTTACATAAGTGGGAATTTCCAATTTTTATCATATCTTCCCAACTATTTCAAATACGAAATAACTTAACATTCTAAGGTAGACTTAACAAACCTATTGAACATATGATGTCAGTAACCCGCACGTTAGCTAACGTGTCCAATGTATAATATAAGGAAGGTACTTGGATGTTACAATTACTTAAATTGATTGGTATAATTTCTTTGGTCGATTAAAACAAGATAAAATAAGAAACATAACATGAAGATAATATATTTAAGGGAAAACCTAATCTATCATGAATTAAGTCAATTAAAACAGGTACATTAACATTTCTAAACAATCATCAGTGAAATTGTTACAATAAAAATGTTCTGAAATCATAAATTAGCAGAAAACAAGTCAAGGATAATAATCTGTGATGATACAGTATTTTAAGTAAAAGCAGGTTATAGGATTATCTGATAAGCAAAATGAATAGTGGAAAATTGCGATTGACTAGATTATAGTTTTCATATAACCTAGAATTTTTATTTAAAAGTTATTCAAATTTTTTTAATAGTCTTTAGCGTTTTTATTGTATTGATAACTCCAATCTAGTCAGTTGCAATTTTCCACTATTCATTGTATCTGTTTTAATTGACTTAATTCATAATAAATTAGGTTTTCCCTAAAATAGGTTATCTTCATGTTATGTTTCTTATTTTATCTTGTTTTAATCGACCAAAAAGTTATACTAATCAATTTAAGTAATAATAGTTACATCCAAGTACGTTCCTTATATTATACATTCATATTTCTCCTAACTACAACTGTAATGAATACTACTGAAATTAACGTATCCAAAGTTCAAGACTCTAGTGAACAGGCTGTTCTCTGTCGCACACGACAGCCGGGACCCCTTCTCGCACGTGGAGTCAAAGCCAAGTCCCTACGATTCACTGGACCTTAGGAGAAAGAGCTTATCTCCTATCGATAGCCAACTTGAAGGGTGTCGTCTTCTCCTTAATTATCGTGTCCTTTTTATCATTTAGGGAGGAACAGATCCTTAATCTAGGGATAATTAGCAACGATCCACTCTAAAGGGGGCGGCCATACTGGGCAAGCGAGCGACTAAAATATAAAATAGAACACATTGGTTGTAATGAGAGGTGGCCAGACTGGAGCGACTGAGAGCGCGCTCGAGCCGGTACAGTCTAGTTTACAGGCGCTAGGCAATATTGTGTGTTGGTTCATTGAGTGTTAGGAAAACTTCTCATTTTGACATTTTTATTACTATCGATAGGTTTAGCACACTTGCTACTAACGGCCTAATTTAATTGGTAAGATCATAAACCATACCTATATGTATAAAACTGATATGTTCAAATACTTCAATATTATCAAAGTAGGCCTTTACAAATAAGAATCACCATTAGCATGGAGAGAGGGTGGGAAAACTACAACAATAAATCACTTGTCAAAAACCACCCTCAGTTCACTGAATCAAAATTCGGAGCCTCCTCGTCAACAACTATCGAGAGCTATTTGCTAATCATGCGCTCGCCAGTTTGGCTACCCAGTTGCTTGCGCGCTCGATCGCTCGCACGCTTGTCAGTCTGGCCAAACCCTAAAGGAGGCTTGGTCAGCATTGAACTTTATTCACTAGGTCGTGTGCAGACAGGGATACATTACTTGGCTTAATGACATTCTAGAGTTCAGCATGACTTTATCAATTATATCACAGCACACTTCAGTGGTCGCATGGTCTAAGGCGCTACTCTTGCAGTAGATTAGACTGCCGATGACGGGGAGATCGAGGTTCGAATATTGGTCGGGTGTACTGAGGTTGGTTTTACCACTACACCGAAACAAATGAGCATGGTACCATTCACTGTCTCAAAAACACACTTTGACTCTCCCTAATTCCTCTAGTGGGTGACTATTTTTTAAGGGTCATGTGATGTTTCGAAATGTCGAAGGTCGATTCTCCTTCGACTTCGACTTCGACTCCCACACTAATCTCCGCATCTTTGAAACTTTTGAAGGGAGAAGATAACTTCAATATAATAATTATTTTTTTAAATTCACTACTCTTTAGTTTTGTATTGTTTTTATTATAATCATTATTATTTTCTATTTGTTCATCAGTATATAATATAGTTACTTATCTATGATTGTTTATCTTATTTTATCATGTAATTATATATATTTAGACGGTACTTGTGTAATTTTCAGTGCTGGCCTGTCATAGGTCTTACGACTGTTGGCCAGCACTAGAATTAAGGAAATTGAAATGACAACTACTAAAAAGTATTTTAACACCTACAAGTGATTAAATGACATTTATAGTTCAAGAATATATAAATTCAGATATGTCAGTATAAAATAATAATATGTTCTCTGTTTTTCCTCCAAGCCTTTCTCGTTACCTACTGTAGATGCACTTTATGGATAATTTAAAAATTAAAAGTTGTCCTATGTGACAACACAAAAACCTTGCTTTCGACTTCAATTACGTCTTTGCTTCACTTGTTTCAAACTTCATTTCCGGTTCAAAAAGAAACCTTCACCACCACATACAATTTTTAAACTGAGAATGTATCGTTTTATAAGCACATTCCTATCAAAACACATATTAATGTTATTTTTCCCCCAACATTGTGCTACCGCCCTTACTCCTCTAATGTGGATCGATGGTTGATCATTAGCTCAAGGTCACGTTGACTTAGAGGGTGAGGCGGTAGGGGGAGACTATCCTGTCTAGGGTCAAGGTTACTTCTCTTGCCCCTCGGATATAATTAGTGCAGTATCCGGTCTGGCGAAGATATATTGGTAGCGTATGGAAATTCTGATTTAATTATTTTATTATTCAGCTTCCAATAGTTTTTGAGCCAAAAGGCTACAGGGTTGAAAGCAAAAATCTATCCTGTTATTACTTTCTCTTGGCCCCTTGGATAGAGTAGTATTGTGATCGTCAAAAAAATCTAATTCGAGATATTGATAAATGTTGAAAGAGAAAAAGTAGTTTTTACGATTCCATCTGTCTGTCTGTCTGTCTGTATCTCAGCCTAAATCCGAAACCATTTTACAGATTGAGCTAAAATTTAGTATCTAGGGTGATCATAAAATTCCTCCGAAGGAATTTTGTAATTATGTATCCAACCCTAAAATGAAGGGTAGTTCGGTAGTAGTAAAGGTATATTTTCTCAAACTCCACCCTAACGATTTTGATTAAATTCTGTATCTAAGTATTGTTTAACATTACAGACAATCAAAATGGCTATTCTAATTTTCCCGTTAAAATAACTTTTAGGGTACTTTACATAAGTGTAAATTACCAATTTTTATCATATCTCCCCAATATCTCAGATATGAAATAACTTAACATTGTAAGGTTGTTTTAAAATTAAAAGTAAAAAGCTTTTACTTGAAATATTTTTTTTTAACCAATAGTTTCTGAGCTATAACCAAACACTTACATTTTTTTATGAAGCACTTTGAAATTTAAATTGATTGTTATGCTCTTTGAAGGAGCAAAATATTCCTCTTTTCTCACTGTTAATGTAACAGTGCTTATTATTTCATCTATGCTCTTTGGTAGAGTGTTTCTGCAACAATGTATATTATTTTGTTTCACAAATTTTACTCGTTTTTAGTAAAGTCTCTATTTTAAGATGAAAGAAAGAGAAAGTCTGTGCAGTGCACCATATAATTTATTTTTAATTCGCGGAATATTATAATTTTTTAGGTGGTTACCTGTGGGGAATAGTTTTGAGAATTACACTTTTTCACGTAATTTACCGAGCGACTAGTTCCTATAGTATTGTTTTATATTTGTTAGCGTGGGTGTCCGTAGGGATTTTACCATGAGTGGAATAAGAATGGAAAGAAAATTTGCTAAAGCTTTCATAACAATAATAAGATTGGTGGCTTTCACTTAATTAATTTGAAACTTGATCTTTAAAATACTAAAATGCTTTAAAAGTCGCTTAAAATGAACTAGTGTCACATTTTCACTTTTTACTTTCTCTCTATCTTACAGGTAGAGAAAGTATGGTGATCGTCAAAAAAATCGAACTCGAGATTTTGATGAATTTTGACGTTTCATGACTTCCTGAATCCGAAAAAGTGGTTTTTGAATTTCCGTCTGTCTGTCTGTCTGTCTGTCTGTCTGTACCTCCAACTAGAGCCTAAACTATTTTACCGATTGAGCTGAAACTTGATATCTAGGGTTTTCATAGGGTTGCCCCGAGGGGTTTTTGGAATTGGATATCTACCCCTAAAATTAAGGGTAGTTTACTGAAGGGAAAAAAGAGAAAAAGTCGATTTTCTCAAAATCGGCTCTAACGATTTTGATTAAATTTCATTTATGAACATTAATAAATATTCCAAACAAAATGGCTACTCTCAATATTTCGGCAAAATGGCTTTAAGGGCTCCGGTCTGATGCGTAAATTAACATTTTTTATAATAGCTCCGAAACTATTTGAGATATGAAATTACTTAGCATTACAAATATGTATATATATTTATAATACAAATATTTTATTCGAAACATATTTTTATAAAATCAATAATTTTCAATCTATACGCAATTATATATATATTTTTAGCTTTTTGGACATTAAAGCTTAAGTATTGCGATCGTAAAAAAAACTAACCTGAAATGTTGATGGATTTCGACGTCTCATGACCCCCCGAACCCTAAAAAATAGTCTTTGCAATGCCGTCTGTCTGTGTGTCTATTAAAACTTAAAATTAAGGGTAGTTTACTGAAGGGCAAAAAGAGAAAAAGTCGATTTTCTCAAAATCGGCTCTAACGATTTTGATTAAATTTCATTTATGAACATTAATAAATATTCCAAACAAAATGGCTACTCTCAATATTTCGGCAAAATGGCTTTAAGGGCTCCGGTCTGATGCGTAAATTAACATTTTTTATAATAGCTCCGAAACTATTTGAGATATGAAATTACTTAGCATTACAAATATGTATATATATTTATAATACAAATATTTTATTCGAAACATATTTTTATAAAATCAATAATTTTCAATCTATACGCAATTATATATATATTTTTAGCTTTTTGGACATTAAAGCTTAAGTATTGCGATCGTAAAAAAAACTAACCTGAAATGTTGATGGATGTCGACGTCTCATGACCCCCCGAACCCTAAAAAATAGTCTTTGCAATGCCGTCTGTCTGTGTGTCTATTAAAACTTAAAATTAAGGGTAGTTTACTGAAGGGCAAAAAGAGAAAAAGTCGATTTTCTCAAAATCGGCTCTAACGATTTTGATTAAATTTCATTTATGAACATTAATAAATATTCCAAACAAAATGGCTACTCTCAATATTTCGGCAAAATGGCTTTAAGGGCTCCGGTCTGATGCGTAAATTAACATTTTTTATAATAGCTCCGAAACTATTTGAGATATGAAATTACTTAGCATTACAAATATGTATATATATTTATAATACAGATATTTTATCCGAAACATATTTTTATAAAATCAATAACTTTCAATCTATACGCAATTATATGAATTTTTTTAACTTTTTGGACATTAAAGTTTAAGTATTGCGACCGTAAAAAAAAACTAACCTGAAATGTTGATGGATGTCGACGTCTCATGACCCCCCGAACCCTAAAAAATAGTCTTTGCAATGCCGTCTGTCTGTGTGTCTATAAAAACTTAAAATTAAGGGTAGTTTACTGAAGGGCGAAAAGAGAAAAATTTGGTTTTCTCAAAATCTGCTCAAACGATTTTGATTAAAATTCGTATCTAGGCGTTGATTAAGATTATAAATAAACTGGCTATTTTCATTTTCCTATGAAAATGATTTTTAGGGTACTTTACAGAAGCGTTAATTTCCGTATCTCCACAACTATTTGAGAAACTAAACAACTTATCATTGCAAAATTGTAGGACTATTAGAAATAAAAAACTTTTATTTGACATATATTTTTATAAAAGCAACAGTTTCTGAGATATTTGCAAATATATTAATACAATTTTGTGAGCTTTAGTTGTAAACATATACTACTTAAGTCTTAACGCAATAATTCTCCAATGCCATAGAGTAATTAAATATAAGTATCTAAAAAAGTATGTTATTTTTCCTTAAAGCTCTTAGGAGAAATGTTTGCATAGCAATGATCTATCTCCATTTTAGACTCAATAGTCAATATTTACATTTTTTATTGGTCAAAATGTATAAATGAATAATTAAATATCAATGCGATGACTTGAAGATCTGCAACACCTTATAAAATGTTAAAATTTTAACCAGAAATCGAAATTTTAATACGAAGTGTTGACCCTTGTGGAAGACATTAAACTGTTTGAAATGCTCTTAGGTGGACAAAGATGCGCCTCTTTTCTCATTGATTCTATATCATTGTATATTATTTTATGCGTGTTCTTATGTGGAGTGGTGATGATACAATGTACATTATTCCGTTCAGAAATCTTACGAGTTTATAGAAAGAGAGAGAAAGTCTGTGCGTTGCGCCGTACCATTTATTTTATTAATGAAACTCAAACTATAAGGTGTTTAAGGGAAAGGAGGCCTGTTTGAATCCTTAAACTTTATTTTGTCGTAAACCATATTTTGAAATAACACATTATAGAATTATATATTGCATTAGAGATGAACGTCTGCACGGCAATTTCTTGTTTACCGGGGTGGCTCCCTTAAAGAATATGATTTAATATTGATTGAAGTAGAGATGAGAAGCATTAGTATAAGTTACTCACTATCTTAAATAACTATAGATGACCTGATTCCTGTTGCTATAGATTCCAACTCCTCAACATTTAAAATTTTATTTATTTATTTATTTATTTTACTGTAATACCTTTTCTAAAAATAAAAATAAAAGTCATACTTAAGCTGTGTTAAATCACTTGAAAAAGGGCGTGCATTTTGAATACATTTAATACTTTTCGGCACCTAAACTAAACGGTAGGTAAACTAATGAAGAACACGATTAAAAATCCTCAATTCTAAACTCCGCAGTTTGGTTTTAATACCAGAACTTTCATGGATTTTAAATCTAGAACTTGAGTTATCGAAGATAGTGATATTAATATCGATTCTAGATTGTTTCGCTGCTAGTAATAATCAAGGACACCGGATTATTTATAAACTAATTCCGGCCTATTTATAAACAACACAAGACACTAAGCCACTGTAAGATATATTTTCTCTTAGCCAATGGCAGTACGCCATCTTGTGCCCAAGTTTTGAAGTGACCCGCAGAAGAGACATCGCACGTTTTGTCCCCGTTGATCCCACTGGAGCACTTGTGTTACAGACGCTTCACGACGATCTGACGGGAGCGTCGTTCCATCCCCTGGACGACAACCTTCTCATCACGCACGGCAAAGGTCATCTCACCTTCTGGACAAGGCGCAAGGATGGTTTCTTTGAGCGCACGGACATCATCAAACCGGTAAGAGAAGCACTGACTTATTTTCCGGTTCAGATGACCTCGTACAGGAGAGTTGAGGTGGCTCTCTATGTAGCTGATATAGTGCGCTTAGGTTAAATATCGTAAATAGTGGATCAAAAGAAAGGGGTAGGCCATGTAAGACGTGGCTAAATGTTGTTGACGAATATGTGAAAAAGAGAAACATTAAGAGTTTTAAGAATAAAAGAGCATGTATGATTCGGTGTATGGATGTTGTTGAAGAGAAGGAAGAATGCAAGGACAGGGAAGTGTGGAGAAAGTTAGTGAGGATGGATTAAGTACGAAGTTGTTGGATTTTGAGCTATATGCACAGTTTCTTAACTACCCCGTAAAGAAACGGCGTGATTATGCATATATGTACAGTATGTGTATGTACTGTAAGTATGTATATATGTGTATTTATGCGTATATATGTATGTACAGTATGTATATTTGTATGTACTGTAAGTATGTACAGTATGTATATATATATGTATGTGTGTATTTATGTGTATATATGTATGTACAGTATGTATATATGTATGTACAGTATGTATATGTATGTACAGTATGTATATATGTATTTATATATATTTATGAATACACTATATATATATAGGTTTGCTCCATTGGGGTGAGACAGGCTCTTAATAGCTACATTTTAATGAGTGATTACCCCTTGTGACTTTAAACCGTGAGGGTCAAAGTTTAATCTCGGTGGGCCTTTCTATGAAGGTGATTTTATCTCATTGGTGTTGTTTACTGTCATCTCACAAACAACTTAACCATCATCTTCCTAAAAAAAAATGAGAATCGAAATGTAAAATTAATGACGCGGTGAGATAAATATAATACTACACTTGATACATTTGTGTAATGCGGGATGCATTATTAATACACGGAGCGTTGAAGAGGGTTTTTCCTAACTACTCACGCCGTGAGATAAATAGAATACTGAAATTGATACATTCGTGTAATGCAGGTTGTATTATCTTCAAAAATATATATAAGGCGTTGAAAAGGTTTGTTCAATCTACCGACGCCGTGAGATAAATATAATACTATACTTGATACACTAATGTAATGCGGGGTGTATTATCATCAAATACACGGGGCGTTGAAAAGGTTCGTTCGATCTTATTGGCTCCGTGAGATAAAATATACTACACTTGATACAGTTGTGGTCGTTGTAATCTATATATGGGTCATCCATAAACCATGTTATTCTGGTTTCTTCTCTTTTTATACCTTGCAAACTCCCCACAGCCCCATTTAACATCAAATAGATACTTAGTCTGACCCCTCCAACCTGTGTTACATAGCTACCTCGGGAGTGAATGCAATTATTTAACAGGGAAGTTTTTGTGACCACTGAAAGAGAAGGACTCAAAGATTAAATACTAATTATAATCGGATGTTATGCATGAATATATTAACTAACGGTGAATACATGGACAATCAAAATAGTTTTTTCAACATTATTACTTAAGTATAAGATCTGTCTTAAATAACACAGTGATACACCCCCTCTCACCCCATGGGACCAACCAAGTGTACCTACACTAGAACTGCCCTCCCACCTTTCCCTCCAAAAAGCGTTACGTGTTTTATGGATAAGTCCATAGTAAAGTTTGGTCTACTAAATTACTTAAATATTTTAATCCAGATAACAAATTGCTTAGAAAAAAATATTTAGTGCTAAAATTAGTAGAATTTTTAAATGCTTTAGTAACCAACACTTTGTATTTCATTCAATAAGATATATTGATTGTAAATAGACTGTCTCTCAATTGAGTCCACCCTTAGTGGTGAGTCCCCTACATAACATTCGTGCTTAATTATTTGTAACTTAAATAGCCCAGTACGCCTAGCTTGGATTAGAACCCCAACCTTAAAATCAGCAGCCAACCAGACCAAACTAAGTTGATACCTTAGTCTACCTGCTCACCGATGCGGGTTTCATGATTATAATTAACAACATATTCGTGTACGAGGTATTTATAGTCCTCTATTCCAATTGAAATGTACAAAGGAAAGTGCAATTTTAACTCGAATTGAGTTAGTGCTGTCATCTGTTAGACAATCATGAGGCTTTCCTAATGCCTTTGAAATTATTACTAAAAGAGATCTCTGTCATATTTAAATTAATATGAAATCTTATTTACTGGGATCCTTATAGTGTTTGAGATTTAAAAGTTAATGTTCTGAAAAATGTGTATTATGTGACTCCCCCATTTTTCCCCTGTATCCTACAAGTGTACTGACCACCAATGACCATCATTCATCCCTCTCTCCCCTAGCCATCCCGAACCCACGTGACCAGTATTCAGTTCGAGCAAGATGGAGACGTAGTGACAGCTGATGGGGATGGGTTCATCACCGTCTATTCCGTCGACAGCGATGGCGCTTATTTTGTGCGGATGGAGTTTGAGGTAAAATATATATAATAAACTCTACAATAATTATATATATATACTGTCGAGTTTATTTTATATTTAATCATTGTGTAAGTTGTGTATTGAGCTATCTCACACTCATTTTGCTGAGTCAGAACTCATAGAAGAAGAATTTGTTAATTTGAAAAATGAAACCCGGGATCCCTTGGCTAAGCACACCAATGTTCTTACCACTGAGCTATCCAGGATTCGTCCCGTGTTCAGGGTCATTCTTCACTCATATTTTAAGGCCGATCCTGTGATGGACGTGTGGAAATAATTGACAAACAGTTAGCTACCATTGACATCACATCCACCGGTGACTCAGGGGTCAGCTTAATGTACTTTCTTCTTCTTAGGTGAACACCTCTAAAGTATGTTTGATGTGATCCCTGTCCATCCGTGGTTGGGAATACATTCAGCCCTTCAGCTGGTTAATGCTGCCTGCATAATCTTGTGGGAATCCCAAGTATTAGGGGAATTCAGGATATATAATGGTAGTTCCCCCTCTTCAAACCTTCAATAGTTTATAATATTGTTATCATGGTTCTTAACTAACCGACCTTAACCTAACCTTATATACGTTCATAAATTTAAAATAATATTTATCAAATCAACTATTTAATTTCAATACGTAACGATTATGTCACCACTGGGAATGATCATGAGTCAACATTATAATGCAGACTACGTGAATCAACACAAAGTTAGTCAATATTTAGGTTTCTACATGTAGCTCTTAACTTAATTGTAGTTTGTTTTGTTTGAAATTGTTTAATAACTGTACTAAATTATTAAACTTGATAAATCTTAATATTATTCTATCTATCTATTGTCATCAAGATCGGTCTGTAGTTGTTCTCTATTCTGATCTGCTTTCTACTTTCCACTTCAGTTCTTGGTATGACTTTCATCCAACGTCTTCAATAAACTGGTCAAAAAGCGTAGTTGGTATCTTCCTCTGCTTCTCTTCTCTTCCATATATCCTTCTGATATAATTTGTAGCAGTCCCTCAAGTCTCAAGATGTGGCCAATCAGTATGTCTCTTCTTTTTTTAACATCTTCCACAAGATTCATTTTTCAACTATTCTTCGGTAAACTTTTTCATTTACTTCTTGTATTGACCCAGTTTACTTTCAACATCTTTCTATAGCACCACATTTCAAATTAATTTAATATTTTTTTCTTTTTTCTGTAGTGCCCATTTTGAGTGTGTGATTCAAAATGGTTCTCTTCTCATAGCCTCATCTTAGGACTACTCCATTTGTCACCCTGTCTGTCCACCTGATCTTCTCAAGTCTTCTCCAGCACCACATTTCAAAGCTCTCAAAGAATTTCTTTTCCATCTTCCTAAGAGTCCAAGTTTCTGCTCCATACACCGCGATGCTCCAAATGTATAATTTCATCAGTTTCTTCCTCAGTTCCAAACTCAACTTGCTGGCCATAAGTAACCTCTTCTTTTTGAAAGCTTCCTCGGCCCTGGAGATCCTCGGCCTGATTTCCTTGGTTCAGTAGGCATCCTTTGTTACCAAACTTCTCAGGTATTTGAACTGCTCAATGCTTTCCAAATCCTGGTCTCCAATTTTGATTTGGATAGGTTCTTTTTTTTTTTAACACCACGTCTTACTACCCGGTGTTATACTCTTCATCGGCTCTTCATTTTTTGATATCGCCATCACTTTTGACTTCTCAATGGATGATCTCCATGCCATATCTTCTCCTTATCTTCACTAGCAGGTCCATCATCCCCTGCAACTCTTCTTCATTTTTGGCCAGCAATGCTAGAACATCTTCATATTTTACTGTGTTTATGACGCGTCCTCCTGTTCTGAAACGGTTATTTTTGCTATAACAGTGTAATGACAGTGTTCATATCGTGATTAGATATTGTACGCATCCGCAAGTGTTATATACTTAGTTACATATGTTTGTTGGCTGACCTTATGCATTTACAAGCTAAATAAAGGCTAAACTTCAACTTTTGTCGATTTTCGACTTTCATAAGCGCTCTGGTCAGACAGATAGACCGAGGTATTGTCTGTAAAGTTAAAATGTGGAAGGGTTTTTTTTTTCAGGCGCACAACAAAGGAATCAGCTCTCTCGTGATGCTGTCGGAAGGCACCCTTCTTTCCGGAGGAGAGAAAGATCGCAAGATAGTGGCCTGGGACTCCTTGCAGAACTACAAGAAGATCACGGAGACCAAGGTCAGTCAGTCATCGCCGCCGTCCTGAAGACAAGAACCGGCGGTTACCTTTAGGTAGTCGTTCAATCATTATTTGCTTCCAAGCGGATTTATAAAAACACACAAGGACGCGGTAAATAAGACTTAGTGTTCAAGTAGGATAGACTTATAATCTAGGAGCCGTAGAACGAGATTTTCCCGAGGATAACCTAGTGTTTAGCCAACAGGGGCAGATGAACAGAGAATAATCTCTCTATTTACTGTTCGATTTTCATAGGAAGAACCTTATTTGACAATTAGAAAAGTTACTAGATCTACTTTCACGGAGTCTTGTGATCTGCAGTTTACACTTTTGATTACTTTTATCAATACCAATAAAATAACACTAAAAATAATTCCATGTCATTAGTCCGCAATCAGACTATACCTACCGAGTGGCCGTCTTTGATTGGCGACGATAGTGCAAACTTCTTCAGATAGAGGGTGTCATTTTGTAAGCTCAACGAGCCCTCCGGTCGATAATCTCAGTTTTATAGATCGGAGACGCTACTTCTTTATTCAAGTAGCTCCTCATTTATCCTTACGAGACTGAGTTGACCCCGTTATAGACCCACTGCTTCACAAAAGATCTGTAATCGAACCCAGGACCTCTGGAGATAACACTAATAATATGGTAAAATGTTATCACTTTTGGGCGCAAACAACATCTTTGTTATTTTATCGACTCATCTCGTTTGCAGCTTCCAGAGTCGGCAGGAGGTGTGAGGAGCATCTATCCTCAACGGCCAGGAAGGAACGATGGGAACATCTATGTAGGGACCACCAGGAACAACATCATGGAAGGCTCACTACAGAGGAGATTCAACCAGGTAGGGGCTTCGAGTTCAAACCTCAGTGAGAGCGAAAAATGAATCAATGAGATGTTTTTTTCTTGTGCTGAAAGTTCAGGCGTTCGGTTATTCTTATAAAAATCTACAGTTTGGAAAGCTCAACCATTTTCTTATGACATAGGTAAGTCTGCCTTAATATCAACCGTGTATTCATGGGCTAGCATAAAGTATATATATAATTTCCTCACTATTGAAAATGTATAAACGTTAATGCAATAATATTATGAGTTAAAACGCTTTTATTTCATATTTTTAAACAAAATAAAAATCTGTTGATTTAAACTCAAAAAATTTCCACCGACAGGTTTTGTCTCTTTCTGAAATTGTAGCTTCGTCTTTAATATTTGTTTAACTTTTTGGGTACAGCATCGGCGTATAAGATTTATTGCACTAATTTTTATTAAAAGTGATGAAATTCGATCGTATAAAACTCTGGGAATTACTGTCGAAGGAAATTTGCTTTTTAAAGTTTTCACAAAATATATTTGTCGTGTGACGTCATTGTAGGTTGTGTTTGGTCACGGTCGGCAACTGTGGGGTTTGGCCGTACACCCCGACGACGAACTGTTTGCCACAGCCGGCCACGACAAGAATATCGCGCTGTGGAACAGACAGAAACTCATCTGGAGCACCCAGGTGACTAGCTATACAGTAACACTTTTTTGTCATGGCGGGTCATTTTTATTTATTTGAAGTATGCAACTTGCACTTTCTTAACCGACTGATTATATCGGCGAGCAAGAATTTCTATGAGCAATAGAGAAAGGGGGCTACCAATTTTTCTGGGAAGGTTATCTCATATACCTTCCAGGGGTATTTTTCATGCCACAATTAACATGGATCCGACGGCTTTACTTCCCCACCGAAGGAAGTTGTGCTGCTGATTTTTATCGCTCAAGAAAAATCCGTCGACCCCAGCTGGGTTTGAACCCACGAACATGGGGTCCTGGGGCGAGCATCATGGCAGGTCATTCCCAGGAGTTGCATGTGTTTGCTTCGCGATGTCAATTACGTTCATCTCGGCGCACGATGCAACCTTTTAGCATCAATTAAAAATATGAGCGATCATTTTCCAAACAATGTGTATAAATATAGTTTTGTGGCCAACGTTGATAAACATTAACTATATTACTAGTGTTATTTTAAAGGTAAAGCTAATATCCATTAATAGTGACAGCTACCCTCTTCGGTGGCCGCGTGGTCTAACGCGCTACTGATGACGGGGAGGGTGGGTTTTTTCCTAAATACTTTTCCACCCTCATTCCACGCAAATGTGGGTACACTTCCTCTAAAAATAACCTTCTTAATCCCTAAAAACCATTAGCTTAATTTAGTACATAGGTGTATAACCCTAACGGGTAGTAAGACGCGGTGATGAAAAAAAATAGTGGCAGCTGCAGATAGACCAACAAGACTTGACGTATGACATATACGTGAAATTTTATCTGGTATCTTTTCTAGCTGTCATATAAGGCTCTTCCTACGAAGATTGAACTATATCTCACACCAGGGTGCGTTTACACGGATCATGTATGTGTGCTACATGGCACACGTGTGTTTGTTCCAGATCGCGTACGAGTGTGTTTCGCTGACCTTCCACCCTTTCGGCGTGGCGCTGGCTGCAGGCAGTACCGAGGGTCACCTGGTGGTTTTGAACGCGGAAAGTGGGGCCCCTGCGGCCACGATACGGGTGTGCGGCTCGCCCTTGAGCTGTATAGGATACAACCCAGGTAGCTACATTTCCTCACACACCGAGCTCTGTACGATGCCTCAGTTAATCGTGTATCTAATTTCCCGGTTAAACTTGTATCTAATTTCCCGGTTAAACGTGTATCTAATATTTTTGTTTAAAACATAACCTAAAACCCCGGTTTGCTGTATATCTAATACCCGGGTAGTTGTGTATCTAGTATATCTGTTAATCTGTATCCAATCTATTATCTATCATTATCTCTTATTTATAATGTATTTGATATATCGGTTAACCGTGTGTTTGATATCCCGGATAATTGTGTATGTGATATACTGTTAAATCGTGTCTGCTATCCCAGGTAGCCATTTATCTATAGACCCGGATAATCGTGTATCTAATATATTGGTTAATAGTGTTCCCGGTTAAGCGTGTATCCAAAATTCGCTTGCCTCATCCCGTCTCGCTGGATGCCAGTAGTTATCCGGATATTGACTTTTTTTTTCTCCCTTCTAGCGGGAGACATGATCGCCATCGGTTCACAGAACGGGAGCGTCTATCTGTTCCGGGTGAGTCGGGACGGGTTTTCCTACAAGAAGTCCAACAAGATCAGAGGGACGCAAGCTTTGAACCACCTGGACTGGAGCACAGACGGCAACTACCTGCAGACCGTCACCGCGGACTACGACCTGGCCTTCTGTGAGTAGCTGCTGGGACTTTGTCTGGCCTTCTGTGAGTAGCTGCTGGTACTTTGTCTGGCCTTCTGTGAGTAGATGCAGGGACTTTGTCTGGCCTTCTGTGAGTAGCTGCTGGCACTTTGTCTGGTCTTATGTGAGTAGCTGCTGGCACTTTGTCTGGTCTTATGTGAGTAGCTGCTGGGACTTTGTCTGGCCTTCTGTGAGTAGCTGCTGGCACTTTGTCTGGTCTTATGTGAGTAGTTGTTGAAAGAGACATATCAACCTCCTTCCCTCATTGACAGCTGGTATGTGCCGAGCCCTTCGGTCGTTAATCTCAGTTTTATAAACAAGAGCCGCTACTTTTTCATTTAAGTAGCTCCTTTTTTGTCCTCACGAGGCTGAGTTGACCCTGTTACAGACCCACTGCTTCACAGAATAATCTGAAAGCACCGGGGATTGAACCCGAGATCTCTGGATCTGTATCCCAGGAACTCTGACCACTAGACCAGAAAGGAAGTCATCCGGGTGTACCAAAGAAGTTGTTTTTTTCCTAAATAGTATAGCAGTCTCCCTCCAAAACAAATGCGTGTGCATTTCCTATACATTCTACCTTCCTTACCCTCAACCAATTAGAGTAATTTGACAGATAGAGAGGGCGAGTGTCAAGATATGGAGCATGGGAGTAAGACCAACTTTATTAACATGTAAAAAAATATATATTGTGTTTGTTTGTCAGGGGATGTGAAGTCTATGACGGCGGAGAAGAGTCCTATCTCCATGAAGGATGTGAAATGGTACACCCTCAACTGCACGGTCGGATTCCTCGTCGCGGGTACGTACGTAAGATTACAGAGAATGTGCCAAAAAAAGAAATTTCAAATTTTAAGTTGGTCGATGAAGGTATGGACGCTATTAAGAGAGGTTCCTCGATGTCATGAAATAGAGGTTTGAAAAAATAAAAAAACATCTTGAGCACAAAAACCACAAAACGTTTGATATAACTTTGGGCTTTTTTTAACTAAGCAAACTGCTTCACGTTGTTTGTTGCCAGGAATGTTGGAAGACAGGTTCATACACGCAAACATTTGTTTCTTGTAAAATATTTGAAATGGATGACAAGAAACATGTTTCCTTTTTTGGAAAACACGACTATTTGTTTTCAAACTATTTCCCCCAATTGTTTGCAAGCGATGTTTCCAGGGTAGTTGTTTCCTAGTGCGTAATAGGCTACAGTTTGATTGCTTGTAAAATTAAAGATGACACCTGGACAAGGGAATCAAACCTGGTACCCTTGGCTTAAAGCGCCAATGCTTTACCATCGAAATATCCAGGAACAATCTCGTACTCAGGGTCATCCTTTACTTATAGTTTAAGGCAGTCTCGGTGATGGATGTCATTTTTCAGTTTACTAATATTATATTTATCGCAACATCTATAATGTATTCATAATTTTCATCCTCTAAGCTTCGCTGTTCATGAACAATAATTAATTGTACAAGCGTTAGCTTTCTTCCAAACAGTTTGAAGGTGAGTTTTAAAAAAAAATACATACGCTTAGAGAGTATGAGACCTCAGTGTTTGTATTAGTTACCTATATTTCAACCAACTAGGGATCAAACCCGCCCTACTACAGTACCACCTAAAGAATAATGTTGTGCCCGGGCAGACTTTCATTTGGTCCGAACATTTTCAAATGACCTTGAAGAGGAAATCAACTTCGTGGACGCACGCTGCTTTTCTTTATTATTGCCAGTAGGATTTTTATGCAATTTGTATTAAACTATTCCTTATACTCTGTTGTAATCTAAGTAAATATCTACAAAATAATGGCATTAGAATTTTTGAAAAATTTATTAAATAAAATTAGAACACAACTTTTGAATGTATGTGATGATTTAGTTTTTTTTTGTTTTAAGACAACTTCGGTTGGTCTTTGCCTAACAACGTGGGTTTTAAGATGCATTAGGCTAAATATGCCACTAAAAATATGTATATTAATCCCTAGTTTTTTGTAACAAAACAAAGCCTCAAAAGTAAAATAATCCCTTGATTGTTTGTGTGTGTCCAGGAATCTGGAACAACAGGTTCTATCCTATGACGTCTGTGATTACCACCGTGAACCGGTCCATGGCCCACGACATGCTGATATGTGGTGACGCTGACGGTTACATCAGACTCTTCAAGTAAGTTGTGCTCAAGGTTCTTACTTTGATCCTAGTTTGCATACATACATTTAATTTTAGAACTTTGTGGTTATAGTTTACAGCAATATATTTAATTTTGTTGAGGAAATATTATCTGATGTTTTTACCTACAATAAAATCCCTCTTGACACAGGTACCCGTGCCTGAGTGCTAAAGCAGAGTACAACGAGGACAAGGTGTACAGTCTCCAAGTCGCATGTGCAAGGTTCCTCTTTAACGACAAGTATGTGGTGACGGTAGGCGGGACCGACGCAGCCCTCATGTTGTGGGACGTCGTCGAAGATTAAAACACTCCCTTCTACTAGCTGCGACACAGATAAATTCACCAAGGTATGGCTCCAGGAAACCACTATGCAGCTGCACTGCCAATCATTTGATGGAAACCTCATGAAGAGGTGTATCACGGCACCAGGGCTTGACACACCTTAAAGAGTGTTGCGTCTGCCTCGGCACGCCTCGATATAAAAGTTTCTGTACCATCAGAAATACGTCACAAAGTTAAAATTCCTTTCATCGAAGGTATAGTGTTTGAGCTCTGTCGTGTCTGATACTATCTATTCAACATCATTTAACTAATGAACGCCCAAATAGAAGTTTACCCCGAGTGTTATCCTTTTAATGTGTCAACTCTAACACCAAATGGTTTTCTAGCAGAAAACGCTTTGAGTACCATTAATATCTGCAAGAAGTTTAATAATCCCAGTCATCCAAAGCATATAAATATATAAAGTAGATGGATTTTAAGCAATGCGATATAAAACATAATGTGCAGAAACCAAACCTTTGAGATAAAATACACTACAGCTGAAGAATTCTGAAAAATAAATAAACAAATCATTTTGATACCAGAAACAAGAAAAATACAAGTATCTGTATTTTTTGATAAAAGTCCTGACACAGCTGTTATTGTCAATACCAAGAAAGATTAAACCAAGTTTTAGACTCTCTTTTCCAAGTCTTGAACTTAAGGTTTTCACAGGAAACATAACAGGTAAAATAATGACAACTCAAACTTGATGGATGCACAGCAAATGGCATCCAGCTCTTGAATAAAAACTTTAATTCAAATACTTCAGAGTTGGGAGCTGAAGTTAGGCTGCTAAGAACTAAGAGGGTGAAAAACTTCCCAACTACTAATGTGCATGACTGGCTGAAGAGGTCGTCAGAGTTTGACAGGGGTAAAAGTTACGAAAGTTTTGCTTGTCTTCTCCAGAAGTTTTTAGTTATCCCAGTTACGAGCTCTTTGTGTTAGAGGAGTTTCTCAAAAATGACCATTGTAAAATCAAAGCTGCGTTCGACAATGAAGCAAGAAAGACTTAATTCACTGATGGTCCCATTCTTAGAACAGCACTTGGTTACGAAAACAAAAATTGAAGATGTTATTGATGACTTTAAAAAGAAGGCACCTTTTACCAGGAGAATGGCACTGTAAACGTTAACACTATTTTACTTCCCAAATTACAGTTTATAGAAAAAGTTTATCGGTGAAGGAACTTCTTGATCTCATCAATAAAATCTTACATAATGATTTTTTCACAATTAAAATTTATAATTTTTGTGAATTTTTTTGAAAATGAAGCAATGTTTTCTCAAAGAAAATAATATTAAAGGTAATTCAGAACAATGTGTCTTTATTTTTCTGCCATATACTGTTGGACCATTAGTTAAATATATATATGTATCTAACATTTTTTTCAGGAGGAAAACAAGCTAGCATAGCATTAATGGGGAAAACTAAACCATGGACAGGGCAAATATATTAGATTAATTCGGGAGGAGGTGTTAAGTTACTGCCTGGATTTTGAGGCCAGATTATGTTTCTTTATTGAAATAGCCCTGTCATATTGTCATATTATTTGTAATTATCTTAAGAGTTGATACAATAAACTAATTGAATTGTGTGTACAGGTCAAAAAAACTTAACTTGGATTGTAAATATGTTAAAAATATGTAATGTATTTAATATGCGAGAGATAAACATAAAAAGAATTTGTAACAACTTTATATTAACATACTTGACTTAAAAATAATTATATATATTTCTAATAATCATTCATATTATTATGTAGGCCAACTGGAAGTATTGATGTGATGTAAAAAAAATAGTTGTAGTATACTTATTAAGCTTTTGATCAAGTCTTATAAAGCATTGAAAGTAGTTGCAAATATACATTAGAATAAAATAGTTAAACCATTTGATACAAGAAAGATATATAGATTGTAAACAGTTTCACCATTAATTACATTCATACATTTTACACTTAAGATGAAATATTTATTTAGATTCAAATATAATCTCACTGTAAAAACATTGTAAAAAAAACATCAAACTTATAAACAATATTAAAGCTTATATTTAATCTTTTCTGAAACAAACTATTTGATGGTTGGCTTATCAGTTCATAATTCTAACCATGAACCAATGCCCCTCTCAACCTTCATTATTTTGCCTAGCACTTATTTATTTAATTTTTTAAAAGTGGAACTATAGTGTTAGTTTATTACATGAATAGTATATTTACTTGTTAAACTAATAAAGAAAGTTATTCAGACTCAAAACAGTTCTTTGTGGGCTATTCACCAAATACAATGTAGCAAAATTTCTGACAAATTTAATGAAAAAATATAATTTTGTGCATGGATAGAATCAAGGGGAATTTTTTTTTTATTTGTTGTTCAGATTTGTTTTCAAAGATTTCTTTGTTAAAGTTGGCCAGTTAAAAAATGTATTGTTAATTGGAACAATTCAAAATAAGATAAAATGATTATGTCTTTGGCCTAGTGGACTTAATTTTAGTGGAGAAATGATGAAATCCGCGGGAGTTGTTGGAAAACAACATCTCAAATAGGCAAACTCTGTAAGAGAATCATAGAACGGAATATCAGACCTCTGATTGAATCAAATTTTTCTGAGAAGTTTGGACTCAGGAAAGGGCAATAGACTGTTGCTCTAATCTTTGGGCTCAGTCACATGGTGGATAAATATTATAATAATATTTTAATTATTTTTATATATATTTAACCTACACTTTCTGAATGCACTGAATATATTAGTGTAGAATTTCTATGCGCAAGAGCAAAGGGGTCTAACTATTTTGTCAGGAAAGCTATTTTCACATACCTTCCAGGGTTATTTTACATGAGACCCCGGCTGGGTTTGAACCCACAAACATCGGGTCCTGAGGCGAGTTCTTTACCCCAAGATCATTAAGGTCAACATGAGCATAATAAAGATTCATGACTGGTATTCCTGGACATAAAATAAGCATTTGATGCTATTAACAGATACAAAGTCTAGCTGCATGGTGTCTACTCAACTTGACCAATGAAATTCCCGACTAAAAAGTATGTCACATCCTTCTAATTCCCCCCTTCCCCCTCATTTTCTATTAATCTTTTTTATGAATAATAATAATAAGTTTTAAAATTTAATTAAACTTTATTCTAATTTGTATTAACATTATTTACTAGGAATTATAAAATATATTACACAGCTACAAAAAAAAAAACTACAGTTAAATAACATTTTTATTTAGTGATTATTATATATCAGATTTTGAGTAAAACCACATTTTCCCGGATTTTTATTGTAATTTACCAAATTCCCAAATTATTCCAGTTTTTCACCGATCACTTCAAATTCCCGTTTTCCCGGATGGTAGACACCCTGAGCTGGCAATGAACATCAGACTGGATGATATGGTGAATAGTTAATGTAAGCACTGCGTACTACTACCCATTCAGTTTATACGCATGTGTACTTATTATGCTAATGGGTTAGGGATGAGTAAGGTTGAATTTAGAGAATTCGAACCTCGATCTCCCATTCATCGGCAGTACAGTCTATTGCGAGAGTAACATATTAGAACCATGCGGTCACTCAAGTGGGTGACATGGTGAAGAAGGTTGTGAATTTGTAGAAAGATATCAACAGTGAAGTCCAAACATCTGTAGGCACAATTAAGAACTTTGGAATAAAGAATGGTTTAAGATAAGGCAGAGTTCTGTACCCTCTTATTCTTATTACCGTCATTGAAGATATACAAAAAGGAGTAAGCCCCACCATTGGTGATGACCAATGCGAAAATGAAAGTTATGCTTCTCACCAATGACATATGTCTGTGAAGTGACTCTAAGGTACAACTCAAAGAGCAGATCCACCCCTGAGTAAAGGACTAATGTTCAGCCAAGAAAATGGTGAGATGTTAGTTGTGAAACGAAATGGTAAACCAAAAGACTGCATTGAAATAGAAGGGAAACAACTGAAGATGACAGATAAAGCCAAACATCTTGACAGTGTGATATCAAAAACAGGTTCTTTGGATGAATAAATTACCAAAAGGATTCAAGCTGCTGCTAACTTTTATAGAGCAAGTACATTTAACAAGAAAACTCTATTGAGATGTAAGAGCGCCATCTACCAAACCAATTACATGCCTATTTTGACAAACGGATGGGAAACGAGGAGCATGGTTGGCCAGACAATACGAGATAGAACACGAAATGCAGATATCAGAAATTTTGCTCAAACTGATAACTTACAGAAATTACATCTCACAAACTTTAATGGCATGGGCACATGAGAAGATTGGATGTCAACAGAATACCTATGAGAATATATGAATTATACTCGGCAGATGGACAACCCAGATTGAGATTTAAGGACACGACAGAGTGACACAGAACAGAAAGGACAAGATTGAGGCAATAATAAAGAAGAGAAATACAATGATCGAAGTTATAAAGAGAGATTTTGTTCGCCCCACCAAGTAGATGGAACAATGTGGAATATGACTACAAGCTGAAGTACCCGGCGTTGCTCGGGGGATTTTTTTTTTTTTTAAGTTTAATGATTGTACGTGAAAGGTGACTTTAAGGTTAGTGCCTTTAAGCACTGTCTTGCCCATGGCCTGTTTGCTTCAGATTAGCTTCAAGGTGCATATGTTTGAGCACAGGGGCTATTTTGTTATTTTTTTTTAGACTTCTATGTGCGGTAGATATCACACAGTGCTAATGACACATAAACTCATTTTATTAATATATATAGAATAAATTGGGTCATATTCTAATAATATATCTGGGTACTTAAAGCTACTAATCCTAGGATTCAGACAATTTATTATTATTATTTTTATTGAAAGGTGTTCTGTCCTACGACAGGTCTGTTCCTCTTGTCAGTGACCTTATTATACCGCCAAGACAATATATACCGTACTTAAGAAGAAAGAATTGGGGTACAGAGAGTACATGAAGTCCCTGGTACAAAAAAAGGACAATTTCATAGAAACTACCAAAGAAGCTAGTTATAACTAAAGGTTATTTAAAATGAAATAATGATTATTTAATTAAATATAATACATAAAGTCTTTAATATTGTACTAAGTATATATTACATTTCATACACTGTGCACAAAATTTACATTTGCATGCGGTGGTGGTAAACTTTTAAAAATAATGTAATAAAGCTTTCAAAGTTTATGTTCAATTGGCTTTGATTATCTTTTACACATTTAGATTAATATACTATGTTTATGCAACAAATCTAATCGCAAGATCTGGCACTTTTGCAAATGTCTACCGTTTATTATCAACAACAAAAGTATATATAGAAATTAATAGCTTCTTTCACAATTTATCTTTCAAATAAAACAATTCACCAATAGAAAATATAAAGTTTCTTCCATTTTCAGTCTTTAATCGTAAAGGAAATAGTACAGCATCATTAATGACCGGTTACAAAATTTAAAAAGTCTATGTAACATGATTCATAAGCAAATACCCGAGATGAATATCAACTTACAATTCCTCATCCTTATTATGGAAACCATTTGTAAGCACAGGGGCAGTATTGTCACTACTTTCCTCAGTCTGTGACGAACTAGATGAAGAACTACTACTGCTACTACTGGTGCTACTACCAGAACTAGATGAATCTTCCAAGTCAACGACAGAGTCATGAAACCCGTTCACCAACGGAACATTACAAGTATTGTTGTTCGAACCACCCGTGCCATTGGTATTCTCCGATATCATCGGCTCGCTTTGCATATTCTGATCCAAACTTGGACTTACAATGGTGCATTCCGCTGGGCTTTTTATACTCGTATCCGGAATGGCCTTATCTGTATCCAATCCCAATTCTGAAGCATTTGACTCTAGGTCTATTACTTCAACGTCGTGCCTCGTATCATTGGGAGAAACAGACACAAGATTGACCATTTCGGTATCACAACTGACCACCGGTTCGTGTCCACTAGCACAGATGTCTTGGGTGCTCACATCCACTTCCAAATACTCTGGTACACTTTCCTGTGGGGTTTCAATGGGACAGATCACGTCTTCGTAGATCGCAGATCCCGCAAGAGGTGTCGCCGGCGTAGACTTCTCGGTATCCATTTCCTCTTCGTCATTCTCCCTGACCGAGACGGCCATATTCGTGTAGACAGGGAGCCTTCCTACCCCTGACACGACAGTGTGACACGGAGTGTACATAGAGCTCCTAGCAGACAATGACGGGGAGATCTCGCCCTTCGTAAACAGCTGGATTGGGCGGCGGAAACCCTTGGAAGGGTGGAAGGGAGTGCCGATCACTTCACACTTACTGAAACCAACTTCAGATGAGAGAAGGTATTCTGTGAATTTCTGGGGAAATAATTTAATACTATGGTAGTTGTTGAAGATTTTTTCCTGAAATAAAAATAAAAAAATTTGGTTAAAACTAGTGTTGATTTAAAACAACCAAAACATAGCATGGAAGTTCAAAGAAATCTTTCTGCATTTCTCTCAGTGGAGTAAAACGCAAAATATAAGCAAAGTATCATAAAAAAATTAATGTAATTTAAATCAAAATATAATTAAAGCTCCAAGAAAGAGTTACAGAATAAAACTCAAACAAAACACAAACTATTATTTGGTAGCTCTGCATGAACAGTATTTTTAATTAGGTATTCATATTAAAACCTATGTGCCATGTCATTTGAAATAATTTTAGTATTAATATCAATTTAAATTAAATATATCAAACTCAATCCCAAGGGATCCTTGTTTCTGTATAGAAAGAATCAGAAATCATTAAACTCTTTATGTTTCTAATAGAACAATATTCTTTTTATTTTGGTGCATAAAAATGTGTTTGTATAAAATCTGCGAAAACACTGGCCTTTTCTCTCATTTCCTACATCCCCACCTTATGGGGCCGGCTTGGTAAGCGAGAAATTGCTGCGCAGACGTCCAACAAGGCTCTTTTTCCTTAACAACCCTCAAGTTTGAGATTTATTAATGGAAGAAAATTGTGAAAATGAGACATTAGCTCATTTTTAACAACTTTTTAATCCTATTTGTGGAACTATGAAACTATGCTTGATGAAAAAGGGCTCTAGGTTTTGCCTTCCTCTACAAATACAGAAATTTATACAGGCTCACAACAGAATATTTTAAGATAGCTAAATGCTAGAAGCGAGCGTTCCCTTTTACCTTCATATAAGTGTCTTAGTTTTTCTTTCCCCCCCTTGTCTATTGACATGAGAAAGGGTGGTTGTAGATGAAGGGTGAAAAGAGGTATAAGCTTAAAATAGAGAAGTAGTTCCAAAAAATGACACAGACCAGTTGTGTGGCCTGACAGCGATTGATACATTCACGCTTACCGAGGCGGTAGCCTTAATACCATAATTTTCAACACTTTTATTCTTAGCTATCAAAGCCCAGTAAATGAAAGTTATAATTTTTGAAAGAAATGGCAATATTCAGAATTGGGCAATATTTTATCGTGAGCATTTTTAGTTATTCTGTAGTTTCACTTTATGGCTATTTTTTGGGGTGGTCTTTTTATCATACACACTTTTTTGTTGATTATTTAAACACATTTTTTATATAACTAAATAACACTTTTTAATTTGAAGTTATATACAAAGAAAAAAAATCAAATTGTGAATGGCGAGGAATCGAAAAATCACGAATTAAATTTAAAAATTGCAATCGAGAAACACATGAATCATGGAACATTTCTAATTAAAAGTATTCACAAATTCATAAAAAAAAATTGACTTTTGAATAAACTGATTGATAATGAACAATATTATATTTACCAAACTAAGAAGGGGTAGGGATGAGGAAGGAAGCATTTCAGAGGCGATCTACACGCGTTTGCGTGGAAGGAGGGTGGAAAACCGTTTAGGAAAACCACCTAGGTTGAGGGATTGGGCCGTAGCGATCGATTTTCTTCTAGGAGGCAGTCATACCTCTTTGTACAATGGCAGAAATGTTAAGTGTGAACAGTGGTATTCTTTTCATCATAAAAGCCATATTTGGTTCGATCCTTTTATTTGTTTTCATATACCTTTCCTGTACCTTCTTTCAAATATATTACAGTTACCTCAAAGCGAAAAGAAGTTTTTCTTATAAAGATATATTTTATTCTGAAAATTGAAAAATAACACCTGGACACGAGAATCGAACCCGGGACCTATATTTTAGTATATAAATTCAAATTCAACCAACATTTTTTTTTTTATTAATATAACAAAAAAAATCTAATTTTTCCAAAATCTAATAAGATAGATAGTTTTAATTGCATGTTTAACACAGATTATTGATGGATAATGGATATGGTTGGTTTGGCAGAAGTGTAGCTGAATTTTCAGAGAAATTGATAAAATCCCAGAAAAAAAATCAAATATAAAAAACCACCCCGAATGCAGTTATTCCGGTTTTGAAATCTAATCTCTGTGTAAACACAAATTACAAATTGACCTTTGAACCACCTTAGAAAATACAAACATAACATGTGGAATATTTTTGGTTAGGTACTTTTAAAATTTCTCAAGCATGTAACTCCCATAAAATATATATTTTTCTTTGTGTTTTTATGTGATATTTGTGTGTTTCTTAATAGATAAATATCTCCAAAACTTTAAACCAATGTGTAACTGTATAGGTGAAAAGAAGTGTGAAAAGTGTATGAAGAGATGAACTGAAGATAAAATTATATTTGTTCTCGTCTAGGCTGTCTAACCTAACAATCAAGGGTGTGCAAAGCTTCGACTTGGCTTTGAAAACAATATCAGATTCAACTTCACTTAGAGAAAAATTCCAGCTTTGACAATTGCAAAGCTTCACCAATAAAAATACTGACAGCTAGAATACTAAATTTATGTTCAATTATTGCCATTCTGAGCTTTTTTTTAAATTACAAATTGATAATAAAAAAATCTGAAGTAATTGAATTGCATGTTGGGATAATAGCTTGATTTGAATAAAAAATAATTTTGCAATAAAATAGTTGTAATTTTAGTGCCTAAAGTTTTATAAATAACACCAATATAACATTTTTTCAATCATAAAACCACTAATAAAAAATATTTTAAATTCGATTCGGCCTCAAAGACTACTTTGTATATTTGATTTGAGTTCGCTCCGATTTGAAAAAGTGGACTTCACACATCTTTAATAAACTATTCTTTCAGGTTGGCTTCCTTCCCTATCATTTTAAATTGGTAATATTTATGAAAAGTCAAAGCTGCAGATCACATTTGATGAATGAATTTGTGAAAGTAGATCTATTAGATTTTTCAAGCTGTTAGATATGTCCAATCATAGGAAAATTGGGTTATACAATGCAAGTCTAAGGATAAAAATTAGGTGAGGTTAGCGCAAATTCTAATTAGTGCAAAAACAAACTACTCGCCATTTCCCATAGTATATTGACAAATGAAACATTTCTTCATTACTCGGCAATGTCTTTTTTAAACATTCCAAAAATAATGTATGAAGTACTAAAAGTTTTACATAATGTGGAATGTTGAGATGGAAAGTGTACTAGAGAAGATGGTAATATGCTACTCAATCAAGATGTCGAAGATTGAATTGAATGTTTAGTTTCTTTCTTTAAAGAGCAAATAAGTCTTGTTAATTTGTGTATAAAGTTAAATAACCAACCTGAAATAATATCTGAAAAGTTTCAACGCTGCAAAAAGTTTATAAAGTATTGTGCTGTCCTCTACCAGCAGACAACATACACTCGGCCAGCTTTCGCAGCTAACTTGAAGACAAATGCCTTTTAATCCTAAAATGTGTGTTTGTTCTGCGGTTAAAAGTATTTTATTAATTATTGTTACTGAAAGCATTCAACATGATCTGGAGAGAGGTCTGAATCTTTTATAACCTGTCTGCTTTCACACCATTAGAGGATCAAATCTTTGAGCCTTCAGGGATTCAAAAAAGTCACCTGGACGTCCTCGAAAAGTTTGAAGCCTGTTTCAACCACCAAGCTCACAAATGAAGACTTTGAACTATTATTAAAAAAATGTGTGCCTCGCGTCTTACTGCCCATCTGGGCTACTCACAAATTAACACTAATCGAGTTTGAAATAAGGTAGAATTTAGAGTAAATATACCCACATTTGCATGAAGTTAGGGTGGAAAACCATTAAGGAAAAACTACCCTCAGTACATCGGACTGGGATTCAAGCCTCAAACTTCTCGTCATTAGGAGACCTGACAAGGTTGACGCACTTTTTGTTACCCAAGAAATAGACCTATTTCAAAATTCCATTTGATTTCCCCATGTATTGAAAATGGATGTTTAATTTACTATGAATAACGTATATTAAAAAAAGTTATTACATCATTTAAAATAATGTCCAGTATCTGTGACAAGTCCAAAAAGCTTCAAAACACAATTAGGTTTCCCCGAAAACAATATACAACCATCTTCGAAACAAAAAAAAAGTGCCACCTCAAACTATGAAGCTCATGAAAGCATTTCCCCCCCTTACCGTTAAATTCTTCTTCTTCTTGTAAGACTCCCAGGCCTGAGCTTCGAGGATCAGACGTCCGCCCGGGCGGAGCTGCAAGAACATCCGCTTGAATGCCTGTTTCAAGCCCCCATCACCCCAGTTGAGGTGGAGCCACTTGGTGATGCTAAGACACAGCACGACGTCGAACTGGGGCTGCTCCGTTTGCAGTAGTGTATCCGACTCGAGGATGTAGTTGCCCTGGAAACATTAGCAAGCACACAAACACAATTTATTAATTACCAAGAAACAACTAAACCAGCGGTAAATATTATGGTGTAAAATGAACACAATAGAAGTAAGCGTAGAAGTTAATTTTAAAAGAAAAAAAGGAAATTAATCAACTCAATTAAAAAATTTAATAGTCTCAATTATACAAGAACTAATTATCTAAACATTACATATTATTTGAGGTGGTAACACATTTATGTTTGGTGAGAATTGTCTAGGAATGACGAGCACTAAATTGGTTCAGCAGTCTAGTATGAGTAGCTCCGTGAAACATCAGATGGCTCCTAATTTCCGCGTACTGCGCCACAGTAAATATTATTGTCCGCCATTCGACTTAGCCACGTCAATTGTGTGTATCTGAACATATCTGCTGCTGCTTATTGAGTTAAAGTGATTTTAAATTGTGAGAGATTAATGTGTTCAAATTTAGTGTTGTGTATTTAATTTTTAATTTTCTAATCATGAATGTGAATCTGATACTTTAGCTTAGTCGGTAGCATGTCTGTCTACTTATCCAAGGGTCCCGGGTTCAATACTTGGTATGGATGAAAAATGTATCATTGGTGAAATATGGGTTTACCACTTCAGAGCGATAAATTAACGGCCAGGGACTGGATGTTGTGCCTGTCCTAGTCTTAAGTTAGATTATAAGGCATATGAAGCTACGACAGCCATCCGGTAGTGTAAAATACATGACTTGAATAAAAAACTGACCCAGGCCCCAGGCTAGAAACAGTAATGGATGTAAAGTAAATCATGAGTGTAAATAAAAAAAAGTTGCTAGCATGAGAAAAAAAATATTGAGGGCTTTGAAATGAATTGACTGTGGAGAAACTATGAAACAAAAGTGTTATTGATGATGGCGTTGTTGAAGTGACTGTTGGTAATACGAGAAGAAAAAGACATGATAGAATCATTTTTTTAGCACAGCGTCTAACTACCTGTTCAGGTTGCTATGTACTAATTATGCTAATGAGTTAAGGATGAGAAAGGTCTAATTTTAAGGATGTGTGCCCGCATTTGCAGGGAGGGAGAGTGTAAAAACATTTAAGAAAAAAACCTCCAAGTGCACTCAGCCGGGATTCAAACCCTGATCTCTCTATCATCGGCAGTCTAGTCTATTGCACAAGGAACACCTTAGAACATGTGGCCACTGAAGGAGGTAATATAGAAATTGTGAGTGGAGAACACTTCAGGTTCATGGTTATGAGATAGGAAAACTATTCAAAAATCTGAATTTGAAAATGTTGGAGAAGCACTTTACTTATATTCCCCATTATCCGAGGCCGCCTAGGTCCTGATAAACCTCAGACAGTCTGACGCTTGTAGTTAATTTTAATATTATAAATTAGTTAACTTCTATTTTAAATAATTGAGTTTTCTACTATTATTGTTCAAAATGGTGTTTCTTATTTTATATAGTATGTTATTGTTAATACTTTTGAAATCTATTTCAGTTTTAAAACAAATGTTTAATTTAGCTATTAAAAGAAAGATAAATTCAAACCACCAATAACAGCACGCCAATCATTAAAATATATTTCACCTGATTTCCTCATCATATAAAATTTATGTACCAACCAACTGCATCGCCAAACTAATAAATGTCGTGAAGAAAGTAGCAAACTAACCTGAACAAAGGTGACATTGTGCGGGAATCCCCTGTGGGCCGCAGGACTTTGACCTGGAATATCCACTGGCCCATAAAGTATGGGCATGGAGATTGGGAAAAACCTGTCCCTCACAGCTCCACCTGAGCCCGCGGGAGAGTTGGTTGTGCTGCAGTTGACGTAATGACGAATGTTCTTACGGGCAATCCCTATAAGTCTACTATCTATATCAAGTCCCACCACGGTTTTCGCCCCAAAGTCGCGAGCGACAGACAACGTCACATGGCCAATGTTGCAACCAATGTCCAGCACATCTTTGTCTTGGAACAGCTCTCTCTTCTCCAAGAAGCACTTCAGGCGGAAGTCCGACTCGCACTTTTGATTTCTGTATCCGTAATACCTGTCAACACGGACGAAATATTTCATTTAAAACTAAGTTATTTTAATTAAATGAACATTTAAAAAATATAGAGCTCATCTTCTTCATTAAAAATGAAGAGATGGGGTGAAAAAATCAATTTTTCCACATCTTACTAGGCCTACTCTTTTAGATTGTACATATACATTGATTACGTTAATGGAAGAAGGATTAAATAGGTAGAATTTTAGAGTAAATGTACCCCTATTTGTGTGGAGATAAAATGGGAAAACATTTAGGGAAAAGCACCTACATTACAGTCAACCTGGATTAGAACACCAGTCTACCCCATAATCGATAGTTGTCTAAAAATAAGAGTGATGTGTTAGACCATGCAAGAACTGATGCAGATAAAAGAGTAAATAAGTTAGATAAAAAAACAAAAAATCACACTTAAAAAACAAAAAGTTCACATACAAAAAGTAAAAATAGCTCACCTCAAATAGTTGCCATACTGAAAATGGGCATCTTTCTCTTTGAATTTTGGCATTTGTGGTGGGTTTTGTCCCTTCTTCT
>CABFWB010002202.1:88906-118566 GCA_902151455.1 Timema bartmani
TGCTTATTAGCAGTTCCCCTGTACCTGAACCTGCCATCAGAATTGGGACCATGCTGGGGTGGCCTCTTCCATGCGCCCGGCTGCGGGATCACAGGACTCACGATCTTGTCTTTCAGGTCAGACTTGCGCCGTTTGTTCTCCTTTTTCTCTTTTAAGGGCAGCTCCAACTCTTTCAGAATTCTTTTTATTGGAGTCTCCTCTGGGACTGCTTTGGCCGCAACCTCTTGCCCCTCAACCGACGGGGCCTCCATGTTTTCTTCTGCAGGAGTTACTTTCTCTACCCCACTGATGTTCTGAGTAGACACGTCCACGTTGTCCTCCTTCGAAGAGCCGCCGGAAGAGGAGTTGCGCTTCTTTTTCCTGTGCCGTGGTTTCTTGTTCTTTTTTACGGGAGATACTAACTGTTGCTCGTACTCTGCGTTGTCCTCGCATGAGGTGAGATTTAAAGGATCCTTGATGTTAGGAGGTATTATTACCTCAATCACACCTTTACGATGTTTTGGCGTGGGGATTGGTGATGACTTTGGTGTAATGGCATTCATTGTCCTAAAATAGAGAAATTGTGATTTAATTATTGATTGTATTTAAGGTGGTATGTAAGGGAGCGCAATTGAGGTCAGTAATTTTGCAGTTTACGAGTAAAACCTTTTATTTAGCCAAAATAAATAAAATAGTGCTTCAATAGACACATTATATATATTAATTAATACATTATCCCTATCTTGAGCTAGTTCTATCCAGTTCACTTCATTACACCCTATCCCTATCTTGAGCTAGTTCTATAAAGCTTACCCCATTACACCCTATATCTTTCAGGTCAATTCTAATATTATCCTCCCATCTACGTCTATGTCTTCCCAATGGTCTCTTCCCATTGGGTTTGCCAGTAAATATCTTGAACACGGTTTTAGTTTCTTCCATTCGCGCTGCATGTCCTGTCCACCATAACCTTTGAGATTTGATTACCCTAACAATGTATTGTGATGAGTACAGAGTATATAACTCATCATTATGTAACCTTCTCCAGTATCAATCAATTATCTTAATCCCATTATACACCAAATATTTTCCTAAGTAGCCTACTTTGTTTTTGAACACTTTTCCTACTATCGAGTTCCCTGTTTCCTAGGTTTTCCAAAAGGAATTTTCCAGGCAGCTTAGAGTGAAGAAAAGAATAATAAAATATAGTTTTTCGTCAAGCTGACTAGAGGCGGTATGCAAGAACGTTAGTGAATGCTTAGTGGACCAATAGTGTGGTCCCGAGAAAACTATCGGTCCACCTTTTAACCTAAGATGATGCAAGCAAACCCACGCTAGTGTACAAGCGTGACCCCTTAGACCATTCTCACGCCGGCGCATATTAATTGAATGTTCAACTGTGGATCATTTAAAAATAAAAAAAACACTAACCTGTTTATTTCTTCATCTTGTAAACTGTTCAAATTTAAAGGATCATAAATGTTTCCACCAAGAAGAAACTTTGTCGGCGGAATGATATGGCCCTCTTTCTTCCTCCTTTTATACGGGGGGAAAAACTTCCCATTCCCAGTGGTGAAACTTTGGGCTCGTTTTCTCCCAAATTTGAAGTTACGCCCATCCGTTTCATGTTTATTTTTTTTAGGGAAAGGGCCAGTGGTCCCGATCGCTGATTTCCTTCGAGGTTTGTCAAACTCTTTCGGAGGTCCTTTACCTTGGTGCAGGTTCTTACCGTCAGTGCTACCAACTTTTACAGGTTGTTGCTCAACTTGTGCAGACATGATTCTGAAAAATAAAAAATATAATGGCTTAAGATATGTAACTTATCAAATTATAATTATATTCAAAAATTGATAGCTTTGCTTGAGAGTGAAATCAATAAACTACAAAAGTGTTGGCATATTCCATTTTCTTGGTTTAGGCTACCCCGAGCAATTTCAAATGACAGTTGCAAAACTGGCCGTCAATTTTTTTTAAATTTTACCGAGGAAGAAGTACTCTGGACCACCCTCTATATTGAGTCCCACTGGCCCCCTACACTTCCAAAGAACTTCCGGAGCACCTGCAAGATCTATTCTCATGTGTAGGCCCCCTATCCATTCACCTAATTATATGATCTTAAGACCATTTGTTGAGTGTTCGTCACTTAAATGACAGTCAAAATTTTCACAGCAAAAAAGTTTTTTAATTATTTTCTTTTTCTTTAAAGCATTTGGTACATTAATGAAGTAAGAAACTTATGTAAATAAAATTTGGATGTTTCATAAAAAAAAAATTTTTGAAGTGGTATTTGTAGTTCACTTAAAAATGAAATACAAACAAGAACTTCTAAGAGGCTGCCTTTACGTCACAAATAAAGATGGGGGACCAGACGAAATGAATGTGGTTGATGATGCCATACAAACCATATTCTTTCTATTTGTATGCATGTGTTTACAAAATAAAAACTTTTATTCTAAAACTAAAATGTTTATGGCTCTTACTTTAAGCTATAAATAAACATATTTATTCACTTTATGTTATAATTCATGGTGGCCAGTTACAAGATGATACCATTGTGAATATAATACTTTTTAATTTATTATTTAATGCACTATATATAATATATCTTGTTACTACAATTGAGAAACAAGAAACATTACCTGATAATTTTATAAATACTTTTTATTCTTTCAATTAATTATGAAAAAGGCAAATAATGTATACAGTAATCCATAAGTAAGTATTACCGGTTTTAGAAGCTTTTGATAACTCGTTTGATTAACATTTTAGTTTTAGTAATTAAATAAAGATTATTTCTACATGGGTTGACATTAATGACTTTCAATCAATGTTTGCAAAGGCATTCACTCGAAAAGGATATTCGCAAGGAAATTGTAGAAAATATGCCTAATCTTATTTTGGGATAATGAGTTAAGCCCGAAAAATAAAAATGTATGAGTTGTACAAAAACATCTGGCTTTATGCACTTTATACACTGATTCTGGTGGGAAGAACAGTTTTAGAAGATGCAAACATAATTTTGTAGGGTCAACAATGATATAATTTTACTTAGGCCTGATTATTAACATTATTTTATAGATATTAATAATAATCTATCAAAAGTTAAAGATGTAACTCACATTCTTTGAGGCATGAATATGAAAGTAGTTTTACTAATGTTTACAACCGTATTTAGCTACTGTTCTTGACAGAACCATTGTAGCCTATGGTTACACTAATATATTATGTGTGTTCCCTTTTTATATTTTGCACTAATTTATGGCTCTTGACCAAACTTGGAATCACACTTAAATAACCAACCACAAAAAACACTTTCAATCTTGGTTTTTGATCATCCTTCTACCATACATTTTTGGCCAACGCCAACGAATTTGAAATGGACAATTTTTAGAAATGGTTGGCACTACAAAAGTAATAAAGGGTATTTTAGTTAAATTTATCAACACTGGCATGTCTTTTGAACAAGGTGATAAAATTATGAAAATTACAAGAAAAGAATAGGAAGCTATTTAGAAACAGGCTAGGGTAGTTTTTAATTTATTTGAGGCAAGATTTCTGAATCGACTTATTATATCACCAGACAACTTATAAACTACAGTACAGTGACTTAAATCTATAAGAGACACAACATTGTGAAAGGGGAAACTCACATTTCACCAATGATATATTTTTCGGCCATGCCGGTAATCGAACCCAGGACTCTTAGCTCAGTGGAAAGACCCACTACCGAATTAGTTAAGGCGCTGGACAGCAATGGTAGTTAAAAAAATACAACATACGGTAAAATAAAAGTAATCAGTTTGGTGTAGTAGTGCCCTCAAAAATTGTTTGTAATATTATGTAAACAAAGCACAGGTTAAGGCCCCATACACTAGGGTCTATTCTTATATAAAGTCACAGAAAACGAAAACACATAATTTTCACAGAAAAGTGAAGGTTATTTTGCTGACAAAAAA
Organism: Timema bartmani; assembly: GCA_902151455.1. Taxonomy (NCBI): domain Eukaryota; kingdom Metazoa; phylum Arthropoda; class Insecta; order Phasmatodea; family Timematidae; genus Timema; species Timema bartmani. The sequence continues at coordinate 92,842 of CABFWB010002202.1, forward strand.
ACCTACAAATAGTATCTTAGAAAATAACTAGGTATTTAAATACAACTTGTAAAGCATTAACTCAACCGAAGACCTACTAGATTATAGTTTATAACACTACTTTTTAGTAGAAAATACATAATTTTTGTCTGTAGTTACAGTATTGTAATTTGATTAAGTTATAGTAGTTTGGACAGCTTGAATGGCTTTTTTATTCAATATTTGGCTTCCAGTGGATGTGTCTGTTCGGATTTTTACCAGTGATTAGTTCAGTTCAAACGGAGGCTTGTGTGAGTTTGCTGGATGTAAAATTGTTAGTGAATTTACAAGTATTTTCAACCAGATGGGTAAAGTAAACTGTAGCTAAGCACTTAAAATAAATTTGTTTGTTGTAAAAGATAATAAAGAGTGGTCACTAGAGAAGATTATTGTGCAATGATCAGCTCTATATAAATATATATGTAGCCTACGTAAAGCTTCAGTCATGCAATTTTACACTAAAAAAATACAATTTTTGTTCCTGCGTCACTTAGGTGTGATTGTTTTTTAATTGTTTACAGTTCTATAATAATTATCTTGAATTTAGTATCATTAGATTCCTGGCATTTTTGTGTGTATTGCTAGAAAAAAATTAGTGATTTTCACATTTTTATAAAATGCCTAAGAGGTACGATTCATTTATCCATAAAATGTTTAAAATATTTACCTTTGTGAGTCCATGGGTTTAACTAGGCTAGTCCTCAAATATTTTAAGCTTAGCAATTAAAATTTTTCTCCCCTAAATCATGCTTCTACCTACTGTCTATATTTTGCGTAAAGTACCAAAGAAAATATGACACATCTAAATTATGAAAACGAATGTTATACCTCCTGTGAGAGCACCCCCTACAGCACCCCTTGAGTCAATGACAAATTAAAATAAAACATCAATAAAAATCTACACATAAAAAAGTATGGACAGCAGTAAGAGTTTGTTATTTTAAGCACATTTCCCGTTTGAATGACAACAGTCGCATTTATTTTAAATTATTTTTTTATTTGAAATATTTGATTCGACATTCCACGTGAGTTTGTATACATGTCTGCTTTTCAACAATTGCGCATGCGCCCATGAAACAATTCTCTGAATCTTCTATCAATCCTAAAAATTGTATTTTTATGCAGCTAAAATTATAACACTTACCTTTGATTTCGTATTACGATGTTGTTTATATTAGTTAGCTAATGTAAATCACCGCCTTGTGGTTATAATTTTTAAGTCTATACTTAATTAGCAACTCCAAATAACTTCAATAAAGTCACACAGTTGTGTATACACTCAAGACAATCAACACCACCATGATGTCGAATCGTTTCTTCGTCGTTTTCCTCTTCCCTCATTTTGGTTCCTAGCTTTTCCGTCAGAAGGTAGCACTGGAGAATGAGAACAGCTGAGTAGCGTTATTGCGCTTATGAACGATAGAGTTAATAAAAGTGTTGTCTAGAATAACAAAAAATTGTGTGTGATTGTGTCCATAAGCTGGAGATAAAAGAGTATGTATATTACTTTTAAGTAATTGTGTATATGTGTATATTATGTATCGATTTACCTTAATACCATGCCATAATTATTCAAGTTAAAATAGAAACCTAATATTTGAATTCCCGCCAGTGTTAGATCTGAAAATGTATGGCGCAAAACTCAAATAAAGAAAAACACAAGAATATTAAGTCAATAAACAAAATTAACTTAACTGATAGTGTTTGTACAAAACTTTATTTTGCATGTTGTGTCAACCAATTTTCGTGCAATCTTGTATGATTAGTTATCATGTCTTTCTTATAAAAGTAGGCTAAATGTTTATTGTAGAACAAATGGTTTTCAAAAATAGAATGTGTATATAAATTGCAATTGTTTGCAAATTCTTACTAAAGATCATTCATTATTGTTCATTCTAGATACAAATATATTTTGCGTGTATTATGTTGTCTTGGACAATTTCAGTTTGGTAATTGATTGTTTTGTTTAAAAGGCCCTAAATAAATTGTTTGTTATTTTATTTTGTTGCATAAATTTAAAATATTCTGCCCATATAGGATAAATGGAACATAAGCCAAAGAAAAATTTTAAAGCTCCTTTTGTTTCTCCAAAATTGAAAAAAGAAGATGGGAAAGACTCAACAATTGGTGTCTTAAAAGGAAATAATGAGGTATGTTTCTCACCAAATATAGCCCTAATTAACATAAAAGCATAAAGTTATGTAACTTATTAACAATGCAATAACTCATTTTTACATTACTTTATACTTCACACATTATTGGTTGGTAAATTACTCTACTTAAAATTGATTGTATACTAACATACTTTTTTTGGCAGGGACAATCAAGGCTACTGCATTACGCACTGGTGGGAAACAAATTTAAACATTACTTCATTAAGTTTATGACACTAATTCTATAATTTTGGTTTATCTATAAACTAAGCCTTAACGTTAAAAGCTTAGGATTAGGCCTGAAGGTAAATTGTTGACCCCGGTGGCCTTGGGGTAAAGTGCTCACCTCAGGATCCGATGTTTATGGGTTCAAACCCAGCCGAGGTTGACAAATTTTTCTTGAGTAATAAAATTCCTTAGCACAACTTTCTTCAGAGTGGAGGTAACGAAAGCCATCAGTCTCATGTAAAAGAACCTTGTATGTTATAATACCTTCCCTGGAAAAATTAGTAGTAAGCCCTTTCACTCTAGATCATAAAAATCCTCTTGTGCTGAATATAATCAGTCAATTCATAAAGTCCAGGATATTAAATAATTAAAATAAATCAATAAAGGTAAATTGGAGTATTATAAAATGCATAGCTCCTACAAACTCTTATTTTGTTTTTAAAAAAAAAAACTTTAAACTGCTTCAAAATAGATTCTGTGTTTTAAAAAAATCTTTGTTCTCTCTTGTTAGGGGACTCCCCCACAAACTCCCGCAGGTAGACAACCCTCAAACATCCTTGCCCTCCCACCTCTTTCCTCCACTCCGCTAAAAAAACTGGGTATGACTTTTGTGTAGATAACAATTTGTATTAGACTAATAACGCTATAGGTTGGATGGAGTAGAGCTGAGAAAAGTACAGAATGTAAAATATATTGGAAGCATGATTGAGGAGAAAGGTGGAAGTAGAGAGGATTTAATGAGAAGAGGACAGCAGGGATAGTTGTTCCATAGGTGTGTAAGAGACCTGCTATGGAGAAGAGAAGTGCCCTTGAAGTGTAATTAAGTGTTGTACAGGGCGTATTTTGTACCTATTGTCATACATGCTGAAGAAACATGGACATTGAATGTAAGAGAGACAAGGACAGTGGAAGACATGGGGATGAAACTTTTGAGGAGCATTCTAGATGTCATGAGGATAAACAGGATTAGGAGTGAAGTTATCCGGGGAAGAGTAGGAGTACAGGGAGTACATGAGATAGTAGAGGAAGCAAGACTGAGCTGGTACGGACATGTAATGAGGATGGAAAAAGAGAGGATGCCTAAGAAAATGTTGGAAATGAAGTATGTGGGGAAAAGACTGCAGGGGAGGACAAGAAAGAAATGGAAGCAGCAGATAACAGAAAGTGTTCAAGTGAGAGGAGAAGAATGGAAAATGGAGACATTTTACTAAAATGACCCGGCCACAGGCTGGAAACAGTTGATGATGATTAGGCTTTTGAATAGAATGAGGAATATTTTTTTTATTTTACTACATGTATCATTGTTGTAGGTTTTAGCACCGCATCTTACTCCCTGTTTGGACTGTATGCATATGTACTTATTACGCTAATGTGATACCTAGGGATGAAGAAGGTTGAATTTAGACAAAGGGCACCCACATTTTCATGGAGGACAGTTGGAAAACTATTTAGGAAAAACCTCCCTCAATACATCTGATTGGGATTCGAACCCCGATTCACCAACTTCTATTATTGAGAGAGTGACACCTAGAACCATTCAAACACCAAAGTGGTTCAATTTATTGTGTTAGATTACCTTTAGGGTTGTAATTACTCTCTTTGCTAGTATACTGGTGTGTGTTTATGTACATAAGTGATAGTACTTGTAATTTTTTATACCTGCATAAAATAATGAATCAGTAATGTAACAGGTTTTTAGCTCCAGTTAATGTATAGTAAAACTAATGTTTATTACTATTTTGATATCTAACACAAGTGGTATATAATACCATAAAATCAAGTATAGAGGGTAGGAAGGTAGCTTAAAGAGAATGCACTAGTATTAGTTTGGAGATAGAGGAAAAAAACTCTCTAGCCTCAGCCCGCAAACAAGCGAGTCATACCTACTGAGTGGTCTCTGCATGTTGACGAAGATATTGCCAACATTTGAGAATAGAGAGTGTCATGTGGTCAGCACAACGAATCCTCCAGCCGTTAATCTCAGTTTTATAGACTGGATCCGCTACTTCTTTATTAAATTAGTTCCTCATTTGTACTCACGAGGCTGAGTTGACTCTGTTTCGGACTCACTGCTTCAATAAAAAAAAATCTGTAAGCACTGGGAATCAACCCCAGGAACTCCGATCACTAGAACACAGAGGTCAATTTGAAGAGAAGGTGAAAAAAACTCATATTTGGAACACTATCACCCCTTTCGATGATTCTAGCATTGACATTTCTGCAAACTGTATAAATTCCCAAGCCCGTCTAACACCACAGGCAAGAATGATAAGGAAACCAAATTCTTGAAACTTACTTTAAAATAATATATTTATATGATTGTAGAAGGCTAGTCCTAAAAACACCAACACTGAGAAAAAAACTGAGGTGTCATCACCCAAACCATCAGATGGAACAGCGAAGAATGAAAAACAAATCACTTCAAAGAATAAATCAATAGCAATAAAGGTTAGTATAGTTATAATTTTATTTATATTTCACAAACAGATTAAGTGTATGTTTCATATGACACCTACCTAGACCAGAATGGATGGGCCAAGTTTCGCATATGAAACTGTCCCATTCCATTCTGGTCTAGGTAGGTGTTGTCTTGTATTTTGTATAACATCGCACCTGAGGAGTCTGACTATGGAACTGGCCCTAAGTGTGCAAACAAAACAACATTCAAACCACATTAGTCTTTATGTAATTTAAATTATCAATATATAACCTAAAATATAAACTATAAATGCTCATTTCATAAAATAAAAAGAGGGTTTGTGGTAACATTTATAACTATAGATTTTCTTATATTTATAGGAATATACTTGGGTTTATAGTAACATAGTCAGAATGACAGTTTTAAATGTTACTACTAGGTAGGTATCATATATTCAGACGTCATGGTCTGTCCTGGTCGGCTGTATTAGGGATGTTTTTTTTTTCTAAATGGTTTCTCATTCTCTTTCGAAGCAAATCTGGGTACACTTCCTTTAAATTCAACCTTCCCCATCCCTAACACATTATAATTAGAATATAAGTATATATAACCCGAATTGGTAGTAAGACACATTGTTAAGAAAAACAAGACAAGTTTTTTGTTGGTTTTTTATTGGTTTTTTATTTTTTTTTAATTCTCAAACCCATAAAATCTTTAAGTATTTTTAAGAACGCATCCCAATTTAATAATCGTGATTAATGGGGGGATGTAGGAAATGCAAGTTAAAGGAAGAGTTTTTACCAGTTTTTTTTTACAATTTCTTTAGCAAAACTTTTTTTACCAAATTAAATAAAATATTGCGTAAGAGTAAGAGTTTAATTTAATTTATGAATTAAACCTATTACACAAAAATTAACATATAAAATATTCATCAAAGAAATTCTATAAGCAAGAATAAAACCTTAATTAATTACCCAAAAAAAATGGACCATTATTTTATAACCATATAAAATATGCAATAATACATAGTAATTAAAATAAAACCATGAATAAAATTTACATTTAAAAAATTTAGGCCTAGTAACCTTACAAAACTAATAATAAGAACTACCCCTTTTTTCCCTTAAACAACAGTTGTCTATTATCTACTATGAATATAGTGGCATTAGATGGGAAACTTTTTTAATTAATAGAAAAAGTTATCATTAAATTCCACAACACCATTGACATGTATTCAACAACTGTTGATATCACCATAAGAAAAAAATTAAACGCTATATTTCTATTGAAACAATATTTAATTTATTTTTACTGAAAAACCACTGTCTTCAACGTGTATTCACAACATCCCCACTTTAAATATGAATGCTGTCTATAATGCGATTCTAGGCTGGGGGTCAGTGAGAGCAAAGAATAACCTTGATTATTTTGTATCTTTAGAAGCCCACCGTTTCCTTGTCGAACAAAGAATATGAAGATATCTTCAGTTCCGTGATAGCTCAAACCCTGACAGAAGCCAGCGCTTCTGCGAACAGCGTCCTTGAGAATGACCAGACAGACATTGGCCAACTGCTTGACTGGGACAGCGGGGATGAAACCGAGGTAGGGGGGAGAGTAACATTGTTATTAACAAACATAGTATATGGACATGTTCCCATTGACACCATTCCCCGGATTGTGGATGCTTGCTTCATAAGAACAGACACTTAGCTAGACGACACCACCTTCTGATAGGCTTCCAACTATCAGTCTGTTTTCAAATATTCACTTCATATCTCTGTACTATATTGTCTTACACTCCGTGGTTAAGTGGATGTTATCTACGTCCGCTATGCCCGTATATGACAATTCATTACATGCATTGATAAGTGAAAAAAGGTAGTGCTCCACTTTAAGTACGATTTCTGCATACGTACTCACCCTAGATCCACTGCGTATGTTAATGTGGAGCATGCGTGTACTTGTATGAATGCCTAACACCTAACTGTAGCTTGGTGAAATGTGATGTTATCAGGGCCTCTGAGAGGAATTGTATCAGGGGGTACAAAGTTTTTTTCAGACCCCCTTTCATTTTCCGTTAATCCTGTCCAAGAAAAAAAAATCCTAGCTGAAAAAAGAAACTAAATAAGACAAGAAAATGATATTATAATTTATACTTTTATATCTAAAACAAGGGGGGAAAACAATAAGACAAACAAATATTGCACCTATACCAATAATTTGTTAATAGTACTAATAGTGGAAATGTGAATGCTAGTCTTCAATACATGCAAACATTTTACAAGATTCCAGGAAATTCCCAGGCCCTTTTAAAACCCCGGGTATGATGTACCCCTTAAATCCCCCTCTAATAGGGCCTGGATGTCATCTAGATTTGAAGTATGTAGGCCTATATTTTGGTATATAATTTTAAACACGAAAGATATTACGGTACTTTACAAGAAAATATGAACTAGGAATTCTTAGCGGGACAAACAGGATCTGGCTTTCATAATCAAAAGAGGAACACATTTCACACTTTAATGTACACTGCTGCCACAGCAGTACCGAGGTATTACTTTCCTTCATGTTCGTAACAAGTTGGAGTTTCAAATAAAGGAAAATAGGTTTGGGGGGAGGTGGATGACGTGATGAAACCTTCCCAGTAGAAAATTAACGGTATTAGATCATAAAATGCACTAAAACAACTCCAACTAATCTTAGAAAAATTCTGTTGTAGCACTCAACAAACATGATTTTGTTTGTTAAAGGAAGGCTAGATCTTATATTTATAACTTTTTAAGTACAAATTTTCACATAGAATGTTAAAAAATGAGATCTTTTTTTACCTTTTTAGTGCAATATTTTTAAATTTTCGATTTTAAATTTTATTTCTTTATAGGAATATTTAGATAACTTTCAGCTACATTTTGGCATAAATAAAATTATAAAGTATTTTAAACCAACTCTTTAATAAAGTGGTATTTCTAAACATCCGCAACGCGTCTCAGCGCCCTCTCATGTAACCGACACGGATGAAATCGGTTGTTACCACCCAAACCCTTGAACTAGTCTTTAGTCCAATAAAACTCTTCAGAGGGGGTGTGTGAAATGTTTAATACACAACTTCCCTAGAGAGGAATCAACTAACAAAAAAGGACAGAAAAGAAAAATGGGCCTAATAAATGGCAGGACCGTACCTAGAACCGATAACACATAAAAGTACAAATATTGACATAGAGGAAACAAAGAAATTAACTATGATTATAAGTCTCTTAAGTGTGTAGAGAGGATACGTCCCCCCTTCCAAAAAAAATATTCTGAAATAGGACAATCTTAGTATTGTACTATTGTAAAATAAACTAGATCAGTTATGCTAACACATATTTGTTATTCAGTTAAGATTCCATTTCCATAACAAGAGGGAGGGGGTTTCAACCCATTCTCCCTTTAAGTATGATTATTAATGTATTTTTGTGTTCCTCTTTAATATCGAGGCACATAGTTTATTGGAATCTTAGAAAATGTCTAACGGCTACAACCTGAATTGTGTATTAAAAAAATTTAAATTGTTTCCTGAGGGATTTAATGTTATGGGAATTACTTACAAATCCATATATCTCAATAAGGAAAACCTCTTTTCGCTTTATGAGGTCTTGTATTATATTTGAAAGAAGGTATAGGAAAGGTGGAAAAAAACATATAAAAGGGACAAACAATACACTAGACTGACAAGGAGATTGGGGTTCAAATCCTGGTCGTGTGTACTGAGGGTGGTTTTCCTAAAACTGTTTTATACTATACCTCAACACAAATGGAGGTACACTTTCTCTAAAGTCAACCTTCTTAATCTCTAACTCATCAGCGTAATTAGTACATGTACTGTACATATAACCTTAACAGGTTTTAAGATATGGTGCTAAGGGGAAAAAAAAACTCCATTTGGGAACACACACACACACACACTTTCTCACCCCCACCCCTTCACCACACCTACACCCCACCCAACCATCACCATAAAAAAAATGTACAAACATTATTTCTATTCTCCCCAATAAATAATAAGAGAAGTGATGCCTATGATTAAATATATATTTACTTTACATAGGCAAAATTCAAGTTATCTGGCTGTGATTTTTTTGTTTATTTCCAGACCATTCACATTGCCATGCCTAAAGCAATGGAGCTCTCACCATCAATCGCAGATGAGCCACCTGAAATGCCTGATGAAAACCTCGACCAAGCTTCGCAGAACAGTCTTCATGTGACTCAAATCACTCCTGAGATCATGAAACCAGCAAAAATAGTTCCTCGCGTCAAACCCAAACATGCCGATCTACTAACGAAACATGCTAAGCAAGGTCGACAACCTAAAAAACTGGAGTTTGGGAAACACAAGGGTATGTTTTAACTTTTAAGTTAAATAACTTATATGAATGATTATCAACAGCAGTGGTTGGCAATCTGTGGTCCGTGGGTCGGACCCGTCTCGCAGGTTAGTTCTATCCGGTTCAAAAAAGATTTAGCAAACAAAAAATTGAAGGATTCGAGGCCAAAATATAATAATCCTTATTTTGTGGGAAAAAATTGTTAACTGTGATTTCTGGTAGCTTACCTCTTGACTACAAGTTGTTTTATAGTCAGTAAAGACATTGAGGATAGCTAATATTAACAAACATTTTATTTATTTTTTATAGCTATATTTACAGATTTCATAAAAGTTAAGTAGAATCTGACAACTTAGTTCAGTCGGTAGCGTGTTTGTCTACTGAGCTAAGGGTTCCAGGTTCGATTTCCGGCATGGCCAAAAAAATTATCATTTGTGAAATGTGGGTTTACCTTTTCACAGTGATGAATTAATCACTGGGGACTGGGTGTTGTGCCTGTCCTAGTATTAAGTTATATTAAAAATTATATGAAGCTACGACAGGCCTAGCAGCCCGGTAGTGGAAAATATATGACTTGAATGATACTGGAGGCTGGAAACAGTAATGGATGTAAAGTAAAGTTACATCACAAACTAATGTTCACACAACCAAATTAAAAAATAAATTAAATTAAATTTTTTGATGGCAGCTTAATTTATCAGCTAAGGATTAAATATGCTAATCGTGCTTGTAATCAAACATTTTGTAAACTATATTTAAAGTTTTATAGCTATGCAACATTAACACCTTTTGCCTCAACATAAACTTTTTTTTTTTAATATTCCAACTTCGATTCTGCTTCGGAAACATTTCATATTATTCAATTTGACTTTGAATTGAAAAAGTGGACTTTGCACACCCCTAATGGCAACCAAGTGTGAGCAGTTGGTCCTATATTTTTATTTTTGTTTCACCTAATTTTGTTTACAACTATCGCCATTTATCGTCCCCAGACAAAACCACCAATAAACAATATCAGAGTTGTAAAACAAGCTATATTTAAAAAGTAGAAGAAAAAATATTGATATAAATCTTGAATTTGGTATTCTTTTACTCAAATATTCTTAGGTATTCTAGAACTAAATGGGTCCAACCCTAGTCCAAATCAATCATTTATTCTCGTGATAAAAATTTATTTGGAATAAAAGTGGTTCGACAGTGTTCACAACAAGTGCACTCTTAGGTACTTGTCTTAAACACGTGAAAAGTCAACTTCGGTGGTCTTGGAGTAAAGTGCTCGCCTCATGACCCTGTTCGTGGGTTCGTGGGTTCAAACCCAGCTGGGGTCGACACATTTTTCTTGAGCGATAAAATTCCATAGCACAACTTCCTTCAAAGGGGAGGTAAAGCTGTCAGTCCCATGTCTATTGTGGAATGTAAAAGAACCCTGGAAGGTATGTAAAAATACCTTTCCCTACAAAATTGGTAGGCTCTTTCATGCTCTCACTCATAGAAATTCTTGTCGGTTCAGAAAGTGCATGTTAAATACCTCAAATAAATGAAAACATGAAAATGAACACCTGGAAAAAATTGTCTCAAATAATTTAACTTAGTACCCTTTAGTTACAGATGCGGAACAAGAAAATGCTTCTGCTGCCAATACCACCTCAAATAAAAGGAACTTATATTCAGAACCGAGTGATCATAAAACGAAGAAGATTAAATATACAGCAACACCAAATAAAAATATCCAAGAAACATCCAAGTCTGTACCTAAACCTAAATATAAAAAAGCAGTATCAAAGTCCAACACTTCAAGTGAGTCTGGCTACCAATCATTTGAAAAACAAGACAAAACAAAAGCTGTAAAGTCCACCAGAAAAAATAATAGAAAAAACAAAGAAGGGACACAAATACAAAATACCATTGTGAAAAACTTTAAAGGAAATAAACTAGCTGGTACAACCGAGAGTTTTCAACCATCATATCAAACCGGCAGTCAACAATTATCTCAGAGTCAGCACTCGTCGAGCCAGATGAGTCGAACTTCGTCAAAGATGAACACTCGTGAGCGATTGATCTGGCTTCAAGAGCGTCGCAATGTGGGTCTATGGGTGCAATGTTGCCACGCAAAGTGTAGCAAGTGGCGCTACCTGGCAGACACCAAGGACCCCGTAGAAGTGCCGGAACTGTGGTACTGTCACATGAACCCTGGTAAGTACAGTGAGTGGAAAACACAATATCGAGGGTCTTGTTCAGAGTAGGTTGTATCTTTAAGTCTGTGAATACATGGCAGGTCAAAATAGGATTTCACATGTTAATTAATTTACATTCTATTCAGCGAATGTTAAAGATATGACATTGAAATAAAAACTATAAATTCTTTAAAAAAATCTCGAAATCTCAAAAAAAATATGTAAACATAAATAGGCTTACTTTAGACTACACTAGTTCTTGCTATATAAAATAGAAATACTAATTAAATGTCAACATTGTTTGTAGATATGGGTCGAAAATAATATTATCCAAATTGGGGAAAAAATTATTAATATAAGAGGAAATTCGAATATAACATCATAATATAAAGTAGAAATAGGAATTAGATGTTAACATATTTTGCTATAACGCATTCATTATAACGCTCATACATTCATTTATGTGTTAAATCAATTGTCTGGTCGTAAAGTTTATTTTATAAATATAATTGGTTCTGATGCACCAATAAGCAGTATTAGAGCTTTAAAACCAATTTCACCTGAAAAATTGCAAGGAAAAAAGTAATTGAGTCTTGAATGTAAAATTTTCTCGAATCTCAAATATCCTTAAGGATTTGACGATCCAGTATTAATCAAAAGTCTTTGAACACAATAAAGAAAATATTTGTCTATTAAGGGAGTTTATAAGGGTCTGAAAACGAACATAAAAGTCTATATTGAGAAAATTTAGGTAATTTATGATTTGTTTGAATTCCATTGTGCTTACATATTTCAGTTAAAATTAGGGTGTGGGATTCTCGAATCCTTGAACCCTTAAATCCTTAAGGATATTCAAGGATTCAAGAAAACATCAAATTCAATATTTTAAGAAAATAATGAAATTTTGAATTTATTGTTGGTTCTTCGCCAACATAATTATAGGAAAAACTTAACAACCAGACCCTGTTTCATTAATTTAACCCATAAAATTTTGTTATTATTAATATTTTCTACGATTCTATGCTATTTCTATTTCCTCCTTGGTTCATGATTTTTTCCAAGACTTGAATTTGAGATTCAGGATTCAAAGGTTAAATTAAGATTCGGATTCACGATCCAGATTTGTAAGATAGTGGATTAAACTGATCTACAGTTAAAATGCAAAGAAAATAGAATTTTTATAACCTTTCAAAAAGCCATTCTTTAATGTGGTAGTGTAGGTGACGCATTAAAAGGTTAGTATTTATGTGGTTTTTATGGCAAAACTTTTTTTTGACAAAATAAATAAAATAATTCTCCAGTAGAAAGATAGTTTAATTATCTTCACATGGTGATATCAACAGTTGTTGAATATCTGTCATTAGCATAGCGGCATTAGATGAGAAACTTTTTAAATGAAGAGAAACAGTTGTCATTAAATTCCAGGACACCCTTGACAGATATTCAACAACTGTTGATATTAACATGTGAAGAAAATAATACTCTATGTTGGTACTGGGGCAATATTTGATTTATTTTGACCCAAAAAGAAATGTGTTAACATAAAAACTCCAAAAACACAAATCTTTTCTCACATCCCTAACACTCCCACCTCAATAGTTAGCATGCTTTTTAAAGGGAAGAAAATATGTTCCCAGATCGAAAATTCAACAGTTGCGAAGCCTCCGAAATGGGACCCACTCCTCTTGAAGAAGAGGACATGATACATAACCTCTACACTGCAGGTTCCATCGTGTGGGGCCACGTGGTGGGCTACCCCTGGTGGCCAGCCATTGTGGACGACGATCCAGACATCCTGCAATACTATTGGATTGAGTTCTCTGACATACCTGTGAGTTTTATGGCAACCGACTCAAATCTAATTACTCATCTTCTGGAGCATTGTTTGCCTCCTTATTTTCAGGGTGATACTACACGGTCTTATTTCTTTTATTAAAAAAAATGGTAAAATCTTAGACATGAGAAGCAGTTAAAAATATAATCTAACACTATGAACAGAATATTTTTTATGCGACACAAATTCCACAGCTTAAATTGAAGTGTGATTCTCATTTTGATTAATGGAACAACTTTTAAAAAGTTTCTTGGTCTTTTTTCTAACTATATTTTTGATCTGATTCCAGATATTCAATTTCAAGTAATTAAAGCAGGCAGCTGTTATTTCTAGAGTTGAATCGAATCCACTATTTTACGAATCCGAATCCCGGAAAAAATTGTGAATCTCAGAGGAAATATAAATATAATGGAAAAATAGTAATAGTAATTAAAGTTTTAAAAAAACCTTATAATACCTTTACTATAACATTCATACATTCAGTTAAGTGTTTAAATTAATAGTCTGGGGTCTGGTTGTTGGATTTGTCCTACAATTATGTTGGTTCTGAACCACCAATAGCAGCAATAGGTAATATTATAGCTTTAAAACGAATCCCAATTGAAAAATTGAAGAAGAAAAATTGAGTCTCGAATCGACAAATATCCTTATGGATTCAAGCAATCCAGGAGGCCCATCCTTAGTTATTTCATTTGGCCCTAATTCTCTTGTACGAACTTTGAAAGCAATGTGATTTAGTATGATAGTTTTTCAACACACTTCATACTTTTATTATATATTTTATGAAAGAAATATAAAAATCTAGTACCTACCTTGTTTTTTTTACTGGATTGTAATATCGTCGGAGATAACCGCATATCTGAAGTAGGAATGAGGAAGTTAAAGTTTAGAGAAAATATACATCCTGCATTTGAATGAATGGAGCGTTTAAAACAATCCAGGCTAAAACAGCCTCAGTATACCAGGTTGGGATTCTGACCTTAATCCACTTGTCACCAACAAGACTGATGCCTTTGTCTGTGCAACCATCGGTGCAGGGGTTTTATTCTACTCAATAAGTTTCTAACCTTAAATTTTATGTTTGGGAGAAAGTTCAGGACAGGTGGATAGAAAGTAGAAACATATAACAGAGAGCAAACAAAATAATGGCTTTTACAGTGAAAAGAACAACACAGTTCACGCTTTACATTGCTGCCATTAATGGCTGCCTATTGAAAAAAAAATCGGTCACAATCCCCCGACCTAGGTTTCATTCTATCGGAACTCATCAGGAGGCAGTGTGATATGTGCAACGCTACTTCCTTAAAGAGGAAACCTAAACGACATAAAGAATTAAAATCAAATTGATAAAGAATGATTGGACACTTAGGAACATGTAAAAGGAATAACATACAGGAAAAACACAGGGAATGGACGTTGGATGCGAATATCTAACTTTAAAGATATTTCCCACTGAAATTACTAACCATTTTGCTGCCTATCTCACTTTTCTTTGGCCACTATATTTTATGTTCTTCTAGCAGTGTTACTCAAATACATCAAATGCTAATGATCAGAAAAATATCAGAAAAGTCATTTTCACTTTTTAGTTGTAGACCTATAGTTATTTGCATGAATATTTTTCCTATGGGGAATAAAATAATATAAATTGAAGTATTTAGTATCTTAAAACGTTTATAAAAAAATATTCGGTGCTAGTAAGTTAATATTCTAAATAATAGGTATGTGCGACAACCATTTTTTCAATTCGAGACAATCTTGAAACTGGAATATAAAAAAATATCGAGACACGAGACGAGAAAACGTCCTTTAAAAGTACAAAAATGTAAATTATGTTTATCAAAGTAAATATATAGTTTATAGAGTTCCTTTTTGACATTTGAGCTGGCTCTTGCTTTAGATTGTCTTATAGTTCATTCAAACACTTGAGATATAACTCATACACATTTTAAATGCAATTAATAAAATAGTGATAGGTAGTTACAATGAACACTATTTATAATTTAATTTTCTAGTGTTACTACTTATATTGTCAAAGTTTGATATTTAAAAACAATATTTATAACCAAAACCTTTCTTAATGAAGGCTGTTTTGGGAGGGGGGGAGAATGGGGCCTATTTTTTAGGTTATTACAGTATTATTAGAAATAATGAAGGCTGTTTTGGGAGGGGGGGAGAATGGGGCCTATTTTTTAGGTTATTACAGTATTATTAGAAATAATAAATTCCCGGTTAGGTTTTTTAATTTCCTAGGGCCATTATTTATTTCTCAAATTTTCAATATTCATTTTTTATTTACTCTTGAGACGAGATTGAGATATTTTTTTTCTCAAATTTTCAAGATATTTTCGAGTCTCGCACATCCCTACTAAATAAATTAAACACAGTGTTGTGGAGTGCTGGGGTTGAGCAGAGCTTGTTACAACTGTTACTTTATATATGTTCTCACCCACTCTATCCCCATTCGACCAATCATTATATAGGCTTTGCTCTACATGCCTCACATGGAGAATGTATTTTCATCGATACCTGACCTGAGATGGTATGGTCATGTAATGAGAATGGAAAAGGAGAGATTACCAAAGAGAATTATGAATATGAAGTATTTAGGAATAATACCACAAGGGAGACCAAGAAAGATATGGGAGGGGGGAAAGGGGAGATAACAGAAAGTGTGCAAGTGAGAGGAGACGAATAAAAGTGATTAAAGGAGGAATAGTGATGGAAAAATAGAGAAAGATGGAGGCATTTTACCAAACAGGCCTGGCCACTGGCTGGAAACAGTTGATGATGATGGTTTGACCAATGAGTGTTCTGCTGAGTGATGAGAACATATCACGAGTACAGTTTAGACTAATTCTGCCTACCCTGGCAACACTCCACATGACGCCACTGCCTTTGATGGCATGTAGTAGGAATAACCCCTTAAAGGTAAAGTGATTGAAAAATGTCATGTATGTGGTTGATAATTTGTAACACTATTTACAGACTCACTACAACGTGGTTTTCTTTGATCTGCCGGGAGAGGCTGTTACTAGATCCTGGCTGACACCCTCTGCTCTGAAGTCATTCAGAACACAAGACAAGATGGGCCGGGTGAGTATCCACAAACTAAATAGCAGGGATGTGACCTTCAAATCCTCGAATAACCTCGTATCCTTAAGGAGATTTGAGAACTCGACAAAGATGTCTGATTTGAGATTCAAAATGATTAGAACTTTTTTGAAAATTTGGAAACTGCAATTTTTTTTTAGAATTGATTTTTGGTGGTTTTAGCCCAACATAATTAAAGGACAGTTAACAACGAATGATAGAAAAAGAATGGACGAGAGTAAGGAAGGGAGAATGGTGGAAGGACAATGGGAGATGGGGGCATTTCACTAAGATGATGATGATACGAAACTCTAAGTTTGAATTCTGTAATTGTGTTATCAAAACACACCAATAATTGATTTATGTTTGTAAATAATTTTATATGTTTTAATTTTCTGCTTGTTTAGGATATTTAATTACTCAAGGTTTGATTTTGTTAATTTTCAAAGTATAAGATCATAATAAGTAATAATGTTAAATGTTAAACCTTAAGTAAAATAATAAACAAACACATTTACGGTATATAAAAAGTGCCTATACCATAGTTTAGAATAATCGGATTTGTGTATCACCCGTTTACTCTTTTTTTTCCCCCTTCTTCTTTCCCACCAGCCGCAACTGGACTAGAGTCATCTCTATTATACATTTTATACATTTCAAAAATACACAGGAGAACTATAGGAACAAATGAATAGAATTAAAAACACAAAAAGGCTCATGGAATTAAAAGTGGAATACTGCTAACATCTTACATTGCTGCCACTGGACAAGGAGTGACGATTACCCCTCTAAGGGAATACCAAATTCAGCCTTTTACCCCTTCATCCCTAGCTTAGGTTTGGCTTAAATGTCAACCTTTCTTCAAGGTGTGGGAACACACAGCAAAACAATGTCTCCTTAAGGGGGAGATTCCAAAAATAAAAGGGTTAAAAAAAAATCATGAAACAAATTACAACAAATATAGAAAGAATAAAATGTATATACAGCTCACTTTCCAAAGACTAATTGTTTTTTCCAGATGACAATTCGTGGAGTGAACTACAGCAAGCGTATCGAGGCTGCCAGAATGCAAGCCAACGACGCTCTAGGTATGAGCACACTGGACCGGTTGAAGAAGTATAGTTTCATCGCTCGTTACAGTGGACCCATCGGGAATAACTTGGGGAAGGGGAATAAAGGTAAAACTCATCATCATCAACTGTTTACAGTCTGTGGCCATGTCATGCAGTTTCATAAAATACCTCTTTTCTTCCTCCTTTAATCACTTCCATTTGTCTCCAATCACTTGCTTACTTCCTGTTAGATGCTCCTCCCATCTCTTTCTTGGTATCCCTTGCTGTCTTTTTCCTAAATACATCATCTCCATCATTATATTTTGTGTTCTCTCCTTACCATCCTCATTACATGTCCATACCATCTCAGTCTTGCTTCCTCCACTATCTCATAGACTACCTGTACCCCCAATATTTCCCTGATAACTTCATTTCTAATCCTGTTTCTCCTGGTAACAGCTAACACGTTCTTCACAAACTTCATTCCCATGGCCTCCAATTTTCTGGTCTCTCTTACATTAAATGTCCATAGTTCTGCTTCATATGTGTAAAGTACTTCCTTACACTGCAAGGGCACATCTCTTACACACCTATGGAATACCTCTCCTTGCTGTCCTCTTCTCATTAGATCTTATATACTCCCCACTTTCACCTCAATCATGCTTCCAAAATACTTTACACTAGATTTCATTCCATTCTTCAAGTACAAAGTATAAACCTAAAGAGGATGCTTGTGGCAGTGAAAGCTAATTTTTAAAACGTGTTTTTATATTTTGTCAGTATGTTATCTAAACAATTTCTACTCCAGAAACAACCAGGTAAGTGTGCTGGCAATTTAAACCAGTCCTCTATCCCTAATAACATTTATAGTAAAGAATAAAATTCTATACTTCATATTTCAGATCGGTCCAAAAATTCAGTTAAAAATGGATCTCAACTTCTGGAAGAAGAGCATGAAGATATTTTACTTGATACCGAACTTTTCACTAGTCCACGTAAAGGCTTCCCAATTTTTAAAGAAAGCAGCTCAAGGGGTTTCAAGACACAAACAAGTAAGACATTTAGTTACACTTTCATTTTGTCTACAAATGTACAGTTCAGGTTATAAAATGTGACAGATTTACAATAGGGCTTCAGGTGGGATTGAAGTGGATGCAGGTCAATCTCCGTATTTCTATATTAAAATATTACTTCAGTAGATATGATTAGTTCCATTTTCTACATCTTGCAATCTCATTAGTATTTTAATATTTGTCAAAAATATAGTGGCACTTGAAAGGAACTACTGGCATACTAAGTCAAAGGTCCCGGGTTCGATTCCCGTGTCCAGGTGTCATTTTTTAGCTTTCAGAATATGATAGCTGGATGCGGCTAAATCCGTACTAAAACATATTTAATAGCTTTGCCCATTTGATTCTTAATTTGAAAAGAAGATTTTTAAATTAAGAGAAAGTATTTTTCAAATTCCCTGATGCCCATATAAAATATTCAAGAACATCATCATCAAAAACGTTTTTCGCCCTGTAGCTGGGTCAGTTTATTAAAATGCTTCCGTCTTTATCTCTCCTTCCACCATTATTTTAATTGCTGCCATTCTACTCCTCTCACTTGCGCACTTTCTGTTATCTGTTTCTCCCATCTCCTTCTCAATCTCCCTTGTATAAATGTGCACAGGCTGTGAGTGATGGGGGTAACAGTTGGAAGACTAGGGGATGCAATTAATGCCTCACACCCACCTCACCCCCTGAGAATCTGTTTGATTTTGGTTTTATTTTTAACAATTTTAATATAATATACAAATCTTATGGGTTTGTTTCTGACAGGAAAGGAAAAGCCAAGGATACTTGAAAAACCAAACAAGAAAAACACAATAGACAAGTCATCTCAAGAAAGCTTAACTCACAACACAAAAAGACAGCAAAAAGAAAAAAATGAAACTGTGAAGATGATGAAGACCATTAAAAATGGAAATCCTGGTCTCTTCCAGTCGTCCATTTACACGCAAGAGTTGAGTGACACAATGTCGAGAGAGACCCAACTCAGCAAGGTAGGAATAGCACCGTCTAATAAATCTGATGCACCCAAAGTGAGCATAACAAAGAAAACCAAAAAATCTTTCAAGCCCCCACTGACTAACAACATAACATCTGAAGGGAGCGAAACACAATTTACCCCCCTAGAACATTCTAGAAACGAGTCTGTGTGCTTGTCTCAAGATATATTTGCAGAGGAGGATGTTCAGAAAGAGATTCAATCAAAGGAGACATCTGATGGCTTAATCAAACAAATTGATGTTGCTTCAAATGACAAAATAGATGAATCCTCAGTAAAGAAAGCAATCCATCATAATCCTCTGTCAGTTATATCTTCTAATAAAAGTGACTGTGATCCAGAAAATCAAACTATTGAAACTTCTTCCAGCGATGATTCTCATACAGATTACGAGATGACTGCGGGTCGAACAAACGTTGATGAAAGAAACTCATTCGACACTGACATAAACCAAAGTGATTCTGATAAATATGACAGTAAACCGTCAGAACTAATGAGAAGTCAAGATATAGGTATTGTCACAATCAGTCAATCGACTGAATTATCTAATGGCAATAAAGAAGAGAGTCGGCAAATTAAATCTTCCAATGGTGGTACAAAGCTTGTCTCATCTAGTCAGCCTATTAAAAAATCCTATATAAACAGAGACGCCACCGATAGTCAGAATATTGAACCTGCCAGTGACAAGGAAGGGGTTTCATCTAGTCAGCCATCGGAGTCATCCTGTGAAAATAAAAACACATTCACTCAGGGAATCGGCAAAACCGATGACAAAATCCTCGCAATCAGTCAGCAAATTGAACCGTCCGATGGCACTGAAGGGTCTGTCTTGTTCAGTCAACAAATAGAACCATTCCTTGGTGATGGGGATGTTGACATATCGCTTCCATGCGCTAGGGAACATCAAAGTCTGTCAAACATGGCCGAATCTGGTCATGTTGTGCCCAATAGTCAGGATCTTTTCGACCAGTTGAGATTGGGAACCAGTCCCGATGCAGTTGTTCCTCAAGGACTCAGTCAGCACAGCGCGGTAAAAAGCCCACACCTTGCCGAGCTTGACTCTTCAGGATCAGAAGATTTTGATATGGAAGATTAAAACATAATGTTAACCTATTTAAATTTTATAAAATAATGTTAACTTATTTTAATGTTTTCTCCTTATTTTAATGTTTTCTCTTCTTAATTGTTGTCACTATTTCTAATTACTTTATAAAATATAGTTTAAGTGAAGCTTATACTTTTATTGTAAATGTCAGATATAGTCAAGGGCATAGAGAGCTAATTTTTCTAGGGGGGGAGGGAGTCCGTCAAGAAATGTTACTATACCAGTACCTTTAGCCTATAAAAGTTTGTATATGTATATATGGGCCCTATAGAGGATACATTAAATTCCAGAGAGTTCAAACCCCAACCCTGCCCTTTCTACAGCCTTGCTATTCATAATGTAAAACACTCCAATGATATACATTTTAAATAAGATTGTTGAACAAATTTTGGGAAACATATTTTTCAAAAGTTAGTCATTAGTAAGCTACCCTTAAGCGAATTTTATTTTTAAAAAAAAATAGGTATATGGTGTTATTTGTCATGTCAAATACATCCCAGATAAACATAATTGTTATAGACATTTTTGAAAAATTTCAAATTATTGAAAAAATAGTAATCAATAAATATCTTTTATTCTAAGGGCTATAATTTTGTGTGTTATTTCATTGAATGAATAGGCATGTTGAAAGAATGGGTGGTGGAAGTTTAGTAAGCGTACCTACATAAGCTACAAACTCCATATTTGACTTCTTTTATTTAAGCTGTGCTTTCCTCTTGTTTAAGTCCTCAAGTAAGTTCTTACAGGTGTTAGTAAAAAGGTTTGCCTCTTTTTCTTGGACTCCATTTACTCGGCTCATTCCAAAAATATTAACTGGTGTTTGGTTGATGACATATACAATAAAACTGTAGTAAAAGTAAATAACTACAACATTAAGTTTTTATATGGATAAATGAACACCTCTTTAAGGAGGTTACAAAAAATGCCAGGGATGTTCAGAAACCCCCCCTTCCTCTTTTCTATGCCCTTGCAGATAGTTTATCATTCAGTAATGTGATTGTATTTCAGTAATAACTTTATGGATAAATATTCAATTGTATGATTGTTTTTACTAGTGAATAACCTTGCAAAATAACTTTAATACAAATGAGGTAAAACTAAGCTTATCATTATTTTATGTTTTCATTTTATTTTAACTGTAGCTGTAAAGAGTTTTAAAAATTCTTCCATTTTACAAACAAAACCTGTAATTTAAAATGTGATGGCCTACTATGTATTTCTTTGGGAATAAATTGTTTATTATGTTTGTGTCTTTGTTTAGTGCTAGTTTCCTAATTATTCTCTAGGGGTGTGGTGGAGTTTTAGCTGAGGAAAACAATTTTCCGACACTGGTTTCGGGGGTGGAGCAGCGCTCCGGCTGACGATCAGCACAAAATTAATATAGCTTTCTCTGGAAAATAGACTTGTTTGTCTTTAAATATGGATTCATGGAACTTGTCTTTTCAATTTATAGTAATTAAAATTTAATCAAATTAATGACAGTTAGGATAGCTAGATGTCTCTTTAAATACTAGTGAAATACGGATGTAAGCAATAACGGCACTACACCCCCTGTTACGTTACTCTCTTACTATAACTTGTAGGAAATGTCAAATTTGGTAATCTTTCACCATGTCAATTATTTACCATCTAGTTAAAGTAGATGTATTTCTATTATGTTTATTTTAATCATTATTGATAAGAAACCTATTAATGTTTTTCTTACCAAATTATTTAAATGTTTAGTTGATGTCTAATTTATATTCAAAATGGTGTTGTTGATAACATGCATGGCATAAAATGCCCATGTTATGCTATATATGTGTAGTTTGACCTTATATATATATATAATATTTATTCGATTAATTTAATTTTAAGTAATTACAAAAGTAGTTGATAGTTAACATTTCAATTTATTATTAAAATATGTAATTTGATTGATTTATTTCCATATGAATTGATTGAGTTATTTCCCCGCACATGTTCTTAGCATTTTAACATGATTAATAGATTAATTATAACATTTATGCTAAGTAAATAACTCTACAAATAACTCACTATACTGGTATTTTAAATAGTTTTAACTGAAGAGGAAAGAATTTCTAGCTAATGTCCATCATCATCTGTAACTGTTTCCCGCCTTTGGCCGACTCACTTTAGTAAAAAGTCTCCATCTCCCTCTGTTCTTCCACCATTCTTCCTCCTTTATTTGCTTCTATTCTTCTCCCCTCACCTGCACACTTGCTAACAATGGTAACGATATCTTTACCTATTTTTAGTTTTCAAGTCTCCCAAAGAGACATGAAAAGTTACCAAATAAATATTAAAATAAGATTGTTACAAAATGTTTATTCTACTGACAAAAGTCACTAAAAACAATGTTGGGTAAAATTATAAAATTAATTTATTAAATGTTGTAAAAATACTTTGAATAAATTCATTGCTAAAAATGCAGTTGCATCCATTAAAAAAGTTATTTATTCAAATGATTAGAATCCTGTTTGTTTAGACTAAGGGAGGAATAGTTTCTAAATAATGTAGATCTATATTTTATCTCCATAGGAATTCTGGTAGCTCTACTCTTAATTATACTTAGGAATCCTAACCCTATGTCCAAAATGGCTGATCATGTCTACTATTTTAAAATAATGAAGGTTAATCGGTAGGTAACCAAAACCTAACAGAAACAACTAAATTTTATTCCAAACGACACCAAATCCATGGTGTCCAGCAAACTGGAAAATGGAATTTTCACATATTCACTTGAAAAGATTATGCAACTTGTATTTACAATAGTCAAAATTACAATTTCTTCCAGTTAATACTCAACACTAATCTATTTTAACACATGTGTTTATGTTGAGCATATTAATCTCAATTCTCAAAGCCAACATATGTTCCTTGTGTCATTTTTCCATCCCTCTACCAAGTCTTTAGCCAAACTTGATTCATGGTTATGCACATGTGCATGAATTTGATTACGTTATGAGAAGAATAAACTAAAATATATGTCTCACATTTTAAACTGTACTGATGTAAGGCAATCTTTTAATGCTTCGATATGGTCTTACTGAAATCTAACTTAGATCACACTACCCAATGGTCCAGCGCTTTAGGCTGAAATCCTTTAACCCCTTCATAGAGTGGCAAGATTTTAGAATGTGTATGTGTCTAAAAATATTATTACATTAAGTTGCAATCTTAATAAAATGATGTTCATAATATATAGTGACTGGAAAAATCAGGGAATTTTAAAATAAAGTTTGGCTGGACACTAATCACAATGTTGGTGATCAGATCCAAAATAGCTGTCTTGTTTTCAATATAACCTATCAATTTTTGTATTTAGTGAGTAATGTTAGTGAAGGCATTGATTATTGAGTGTAACGTATGTCCCTATGTTTGAAAGCCAACAACATCTATGAAAAAGAGTTATTTTATTTCTAAAAGCTTTGAAGATAAGACTCCCAAGGGTATTTAAATAATTAACTAGAAGAGATAAAACATGCAATAAATAGTTACGATGAACCTATTTTATTTGTTAATTTCCGCATATCCACGAAGTTTAATATATCAGGCTCGACTTAAACTAAAATGAGACCATATTTATTACAAACAGTGTAAAAAGGAAGAAGACCCATTGTATTTGACAGTATATTATATGACTTTGATTTATTGAGAATGTGAAAGATAGTGTAATGAGTTAAACACATAAGTTTTCAAAGTATTGAATAACGGTGTAGTAAAAAGTATCATTACTATGTTTAGTGGGCCATTAACAGCGTACACGTACCATTTTCAATCTCTTTTAACAGTTCATTATACAAGGCAAGGAAGTGTTTGGAAATGGTTTTACTTATTAATAAAATACTTCAAAAATATCCCATTCAAAGTATACTAGTGGATTTTTGCAGTAATGGCTGTATATGATCATCATCATTAGCTGAAAATAATTTAGAGGATGTTGATGGGACTCTCTGTGGGGGGTAATTGTACGGCCGTAGATTGAATTTCATCGGAAACCATATTCACAGGGCCTTTTGAAGTATCTGGTAAATCGCGGTTTGTTACAGAACTAGTCATGAAATCATCATCTGTAAATATATGTCTATCAAATGGGTAGATTCCTGTTTTCTTGAACACTGACCAAGTAAATATTTAGAAGTTCATATCCATTTTATACCGTAACAGGTTACTCCTGGTAGTTTGAATTAGGTCGTACGCGGGGCTTGACTGATTAGCCCGCTACAATTTGAAGTAACCCCTCTACATTCCTTATAAATTTTATCTCACCTAAGAATATATATTAAGTGTAGCCTCCTGCCCTCCCCCTATTTCCTGGAGTCCCATTTGAAATTTAAAATGCAGCCGTTTATTGTTACATGGGGTGGTCCCTATACCTGCTTGCCGAATCAAGGCTTTATATCACACAGAGAAAGAGTTTTTTCTATTAGTTTTTTTTAATTTTAACCTTCGCTATCCACCACTGCTCCCCACCCCCGGACCCTCTCTCAAACCCTTTGTCTCTTTTCCTGTCAGACAAGTTTTAATTGTCAGGCTCATCTAAAAGGTTTTTTTTTCTAATCATAGCATCCCCCATTTCCTAGAGCCCCATTTTCAAATTTCTCGTTTCTAGATTTGACTGGTTATATGGGGGTGATTCCTTTACCTTCCCGCCAAATTTCAGCTTTCCAGCTCATCTAAAAGTGCCTTATATTTTTCTGTACACATGCTCACACGCTTAATTTCTGCTTTTAGATTAGATTAGATATTATGTATATAACTACACTCAAATCAGGGTATCTATGGTTATGTAAGAAAAGCTGGAAATTCGGGTTTTCACTGGAAGTAACTATGTTTGCCAACATGCTAGCTAGATCCCTTTAAAATGAGTGTTCGTTTGTTAGAAATCAGTTCAACTTGTTTCTCCTAGTTTCAATCACCGGAAATGGGCCCATAAAATTATATAGTTATATAAAAGATACCAATAATCGTGTTTCTTAAGAAAATATTTAATTAAATCAAAGAATGAAATGACAGTTTAACTCCGCCTTATGAACAGTGTTATATTGTTTTAATCGGCTTTGTCGGTTTCTAAGTTCCGTTTAGAATTAATTATCAAGCAAATTAAATGTGAGAATGAAGCCTGTTATTTATATTGCCAGGAGGAAATACTAAACGATAGTGTATAGTGACGTGTTGTTTATATTGCCAGGAGGAGATTCTAAACGATAGTGTATAGTGACGTGTT
>CABFWB010002203.1:17810-30636 GCA_902151455.1 Timema bartmani
AAATAAAAACCTAAAACTTGTAAATGAATGCCATTTTTTTCATGTATATAACTAGTACAATGCATTAAGTAGCCTACACCTATTGCCAATCTTCAATCCCCTGAAATTTGTAAACAAACACAATTTTAAATCAATGTATCTAATTAATACAATGCTACAGGTACACTTACTGTTAATCTTCAATCGCATGATAAAATAACTGGATTTGGCAAATCTGGATTATCATTATTTTGCTCTTGACGGTAGGCTCTTGCTCTCTTGACGGCCCTTGGCCAGGAAGCTCTTGATCTCTTGAAGGTCCTGAGATTGTAAGCTCTTGCTTTCTTGAAGGCCCTGGGATGGTAGACTCTTGCTGGCATGAAGGCCCTAGGATGGTAGGCTCTTGCATTCTTGAAGGCCCTGGGACGGTAAGCTCTTGCTAGCATGAAGGCCCTAGGATGGTAGGCTCTTGCTTTCTTGAAGGCCCTTGGATGGTAGGCTTTTATCTCTTCGGAAGACCCTTGGACGGTAAGCTCTTGCTCTCTTGAAGGTCCTAGGATGGTAGACTCTTGATCTCTTGAAGGCCCTGGGACGGTAGACTATTGCTTTCTTGAAGGCCCTTGGACGGTAAGCTCTTGCTCACTTGAAGGCCCAGGGAAGGTAGACTCCTGATCCCTTGAAGGTCCTTGGACGGTAGGCTCTTGCTCTCTTGAAGGCCCTGGAACGGTAAGCTCTTGCTGGCATGAAGGCCATGAGATGGTAGGTTCTTGATCTCTTGAAGACCCTTGGATGGTAGGCTTTAGCTTTTCTAAAGATTCTTGGACGATACACTCCTGCTTTATTGAAGGTCCTGCCAAAATATTTATAGTAGCCATTTTGTTTGGAATATTTATAAATGTTTTGAAAAGAAATTTAATCAAAATCGTTAGAGCCGATTTTGCGAAAATCGACTTTTTCTCTTTTTGCCCTTCAGTAAACTACCCTTAATTTTAGGGCTAGATATCCAATTCCAAAAATCCCTCGGGGCAAACCTATGAAAACCCTAAATACCAAGTTTTAGCCTGATCGGTAAAATAGTTTAGGCTCTAGTCGGAGGTATAGACAGACAGACGTAAATTTAAAAACCACTTTTTCGGATTCGGGGGGGTCATGAAATCTCGAGTTCGTTTTTTTTTTTACTATCACAATATTTTCTCTACCTGCAAGATAGCGAGAAATTAAGTTTCAATGATTTGGAAAAAAAACTAATCAGAAAAACCCATACCACGGATGGTGTTTATATAGTGAAAATTACAGGATTCAATGGTTTGAAGGACCTTTGTGCCCTGAATACCTTGAAATGGAAAATGACGGAGAAAAATAAAATGAATAACAGGGTGCATCGATAAAGTCGATGACTGAGATGAGACAACCAGAAATGTGCTTTCGGACTTTATGTAAATCATCTTAAACTTACCATATAGAATTTTATAAAAACATTGATTATATTAATTATTTATAATAGTCTACGTTCAAGTTATCAATAAATAAATTTATCAAGGTTATTCGATCATTATTGCATTGTTTTAATAAGTGTATAACTATAAGCTATAAATATTGTTTCAATGATTTCAAATCATTACAGTTCTCGATTTATAAGTAGTCAAACTTACTATTTTATCCATTTCACGTACTCATTTGAAAGTAAAGTAGTTAATGCATGGGGATTAAATTTATTCTAGCTAGACATGTATTTATGAAGTGTATGCAATGAAGTATTTACATTATTTTAAATAGAAATAGTTTTTAATGTATAAGCTACTTAATAGTTGTAAAATTACATAATTTTTAATCTTATACAAGTACTTTTAGTTTTATGCCTCGATACTTTGTATTTGTATCATTTTGTAGTACATAATGTCGTTATTTCCTATTTGTTTGGTTTATTAACCTAACTCTACTCTTTTATTTTATTATGAGACACCGAATTGATAAAAGCAATATGTAAATTTGTTATGTCTATTTTCTGAAACGTTTTGCTTTGACTGTACCTACCCATAACTCAGACAGGCCGACCAAGGAAGGATCGGGCTAGCCTGAATAATGACTCGCCTTTAAGTTCTTTCTTTTTTAGCACCGCGTCTTACTACTTGAGTGACGAGTTGTGACATTTATTTTGTCCGTTTTTCCTTCCTATAGCAATTTGGAACTTGGGTAACATTTTACTGTGTTAGTTTTGTTCTTTAAATCAAAGTTTCAAAGGAACTTATTTCTTGTTACATCATAACGAGTCTTGATTTCTGAATATTACAATTAACTTCATGAATATGTAAAAATATATGAGTTTAACTTTTATTTCTGAATGTAAATTGAACATTAAAAAGTAGATTAACAAATTATAAATGTTGAAAATATATCTAATGTCACATGAGTACTGCATTTCTTTAAGTATTTTGTAAAAAATATATTAGTTTTGCGTGTTTATTGAACGTGGCTAAGTTCAACCCGAAAAAGCAACGTGCATGCATCAAGACCAAGAAAACTAAACAAAAGGTCGAAATCGAACCAGAATCGATATAAACTTAAAACAATGAAAGATTTGATATATGATGTTTCCAAGTACATAATAAACTCATAACAAACTTAGTAGATATATATGTGGCGTATATATCATTTTCTAAAGACATTGTAGCTCTCTACTTGTTGGAGTTGGTAAGGAACTATACATTTAAATTCACCACAAAGAGTTTTGGTTTGAATTACGGCTTCCTTAAATAATTACTGATGAATATCAACACACAAGCTAGCAAATCATTTTAACTACGGGCGTGTCCGTATGGAGGTGAATACAATTTAATTAATTTAAGTTGATTGAAAAATGACACCTGGGCACTAGAATAGAATTGGGCACGGGATCTTAGCGCGTCAATGTTTTAGCACTGAGCTATCCAGGATTCATCCCACGCTCATGATCTCATATTCACGCGCACTGACGATACAAAAGTGTAGTCGGTTCAGTCAGTGCAGATTATAATGTATAACTTGTTTTAATATTATAGTATAGGCATTTATCAAAGGTACAGTTGTAGATCACATGATTTGACGTATGAATAAGTGAACCCATTTCAAGTAACTTTTCTAGCTGTCAAATAATGATCTTAATGATCTTATTAAAATCAGGATCTAAATCAAACATTCAACTTATTCACTAAGAATCTTAGTTTGAATCACAGCTTCCGCTCGGAACCCACTATTGTTTGTTGTTCCGGGGCCTGGTTACCAGTATTTGATAAAATTATATTTTATGTCCCGGGGCCTTGTTACAACTGGTTCATAATATGCTATTGTTTTATGTCCCGGGGCCTTGTTACCATTGGTTCATAATATTCTATTTTATGTCCCAGAGCCTTGTTACCACTGGTTCATAATCTGCTATTTTATATCCCAGAGCCTTGTTACCACTGGTTCATAATCTGCTATTGTTTTATGTCCCGGGGCCTGGTTACACGAGTAAGGTCATGACTTGTACCAACTGGCTGAACTCATGCATATGCAGACAAAATGATCGACATCCAACTGGTTGACCCAAAAATACCAACTTAGAAAATTGATGCCTTACTAATGATTATTATTATAGTCCACAAAATTAACGTATAACCCGAATGGTTAGTAAGACGCGGTGCTAAGAAATCCAATAAATTAGTTGTTTTTTTTTTCCTTAGCTTCTCACTCCCCGTTTGAGCTATACGCAGGATAAGGATTTATAAAGGTAGAATTTAAAGAAATGTGTACTCATTAGCGTGGCGGGATAGTGAGTAAGCTTTTAGGGGGAAAATACCTCTGAACGTATGACCGGGATTCTAACCCTAATCCTCAACACCGGCAATCCAGTACAATGGGATAGTGATGCATTGGATCATATGACCACAAATCTTGGTATTTATTAGAGTTATAAATTATTAAAAAATAATATTTCATAGAGTGCACTTATTATTTTTTGTTTACGATTTTGTTGTCCAACACGTTGTTTGCAATGTATTGACTTGTCGGTCAATTGGTTCATTGAATCAATCTCAACTTTAGTACACCAGTAGGTCCTCTCATGTCGAACAGTTGTATGTCTTATCACATGGTCCTAAACGTGTTGATCAATTAACACATCCAAGATTTGAAATATTTTTATTTACTTGGTCAACCAGTTGGCTGTCAATCACTTTGCCTTCTTATGCTTGTTTCCCACTCTCTATCTCTCTCTACGCAAATGCGAGTGCACTTCCTATAAATTCAGCTTTGCTAATTCCTAACTAATTAGCGTAGTTAGTACACGTGAGTATACCCCGAACGGATAGTAAGACTCGGTTCTAAAAGAATAATAAAAGAACCCTCAAACTTTCACCACTCAAATTATTTCATTAAATTGCTTAGTAATACATACTTTTTCCTTCTAAAAACACATTTTGAAAATATAAGCCTAGTAGTATTTGGTACAATAAATACTTTGCGACGCGTGTAATAAGTTCATTATTTTAAATTATTGATATTCTATGAATCTTAGTAGCCAGGATTCACACTCAAACCACAACTCCCGGGTGAGCCATGCAGTGACAATTTTCTAAATTACTAAATAACAGTGAAGTTCCTTAGCGGAAATATAAAAACATTGTTGTGAACAAAGAGCTGCAATCCCAGCTTACTTTCCCACCTCTCCTGCCCAACCCCCCTTCACACCACAACACTCCCCCCTCGACCACGTTAAGAACTCCCTGTCAAACTGTTATAGCCTATTCATTCAAGGAGAAGCTTGTTGTACGAATCACCTTAAGATGGGGTGCTAGTGAGCGCAAATTTAGTGCGCTAATTTTGCAGTTTTTATAGCATAAACATTTTTTGGCCAAAATAAATCAAATTTTTCTTCTATAAAAACATAGAGTTTAGCTTTCTGCACGTGCTAATCTCAACAATTTTTGAATATCTGGCATGAGCATGGTGGCATTTGGTGACAAACTTTTTAAATTAAGA
This sequence comes from Timema bartmani, assembly GCA_902151455.1. Classification (NCBI taxonomy): domain Eukaryota; kingdom Metazoa; phylum Arthropoda; class Insecta; order Phasmatodea; family Timematidae; genus Timema; species Timema bartmani. The sequence goes on from CABFWB010002203.1 coordinate 22,788, forward strand.
GAAAAAGTTGTCATTAAATTCCAGGACACATCTGATTCAAGGACTGTTGAGATCAGCATGTGCAAAAAACTAAACTATATGTTTCTATAGAAGAAATATTTGATTTATTTTGGCCAAAAATGTTTATGCTATAAAAACTTCAAAAATACTTCCCTAAACTCACGCTCACTAGCACCCCATCTTAAGTCCAGTTGTTATTATGATGTGCTTGTTTTTTAGTGGCATCGAGTGGAATGCATGTAATGGTAAAAATATCCATTTTTGAAATTCGACATTAAAAAAGGCAAAAGCTTACCTCTTACGAAAAGCTCACATTAAGCATTTTTATCATTAAATTATCTTCAATTAAAAAAATTAACTCTCTACGATTAACCAGTAAGAAGTTACAGCCGATGTAATGTATCGATGTAAATAAGACATAGCGGTCATATTTCTTAGCTCCACCACAGATTTTTACTAAGACCGCCATATTTTGATTATATAAGATATTGGCTTTCCAAAAATCAAAATGGCGCTTTTGGCAATCAAGGGTAAATAGCCTCCATTACATCTCTTGGACTATAATCTCCACTCTAATTTAGTTATTTTTTTAATTATTATTATTTAGCACCGCGTCTTACTACCCGTTCGGGTTATGCGCTTAAGTACTAATTACGCTAATGGATTAGGAATTGGGAAGGTTGAATTTAGAGGAAGTGAACACGCATTTGCGTGGAGGAAGAGTGGAAAACGATTTAGGGGGGAAAAAACCAGTTCACCTGATCGAGATTCGAACCTTGATCTCCCCGTCCTAGGCAGTCGAGCTCAACACGATTAGCGCGTTAACCAACTACGCCACCGAGGCGGGTAAGTTCGTTATTGCTAGTTAAAATTGTTCCTAAATGTGGTAGACGAATATGTGAAAAAAGAGTAACATTAAGAGTTTTAAGAATAAAAGAGCATGTATGACTCGATGTTTGGATGTTGTTGAAGTGAAGAGATTTTGCAAGGATAGGGAGGTGTGGAGAAAGTTAGAGAGGATAGAGTTGGTTTTAGAGATATATGTACAGTTTCTTGAGAGTAATTCCTACCGTGAATGGAGTGTATGTATGTATATATGTATGTATCTAATATAAAACTCACTAACTCGGTCAAATGATATGCTATTCTCAATAATCTCTAAATTATCGTACTTAAACTGTACTTTCTGTGTGATCAATGATTCTTTTAAGATTGGTTTATTTTACTGACTCCATGGATAATTTGTAATGGTTACATTTAACACATTGGCTACTAATGAGTTAATTTAAAGATAAGGGATGATACATATTGTCTAGAAGAGTTGCACCAGCTTTGTTAGTGCGAGGATGAGAAAACTTTAGTAATTAATCATATACGGAATCAGCCCCTCTCCCTCATTGTACACAAACAAGATTCAGACTTTGACCTTTTGGTCACAGCTGAAACAATACATCTCTTGACTGACGCCCTAGACCATGGTACCACGGTTACTAGTGACAGTATAGAGAAACTTTTTTTTAAAAGTAGCTGAAAATTGTATTTAATTATTTTTCTAGATATTTCATTAAAATTAGTTAGATATATTTTGATTGTTAAATTACTCCATTTTTATCAGAGTACATAAGTTATTAGTACCTTGGTGACCTGTTGGTCTAGGGGTAAGGTGTCAGACTTCTGTGCTGAGGGTCCGGGGTTCAATCCTCGGTCCCGGCACAGATTTATCTGATTGCCAAACCCTTCCTTCACCTCTGACAAGACGTGTATTAATCACAACTTGTGAATGTGAGGAATGCCAGGCCTCTACCGTGGTTCGGATTCCACGTTAAACTGTAGGTCCTCCATTTCATCTCACAATCACCCTACCATTGCACATTAGCGTAAGTGCGTATAACCCGAACGGGTAGTAAGACGCGTTGCTAATAATAATAATAATAATAATAATATTAGTACCTTGTCATAATAATGTTAGGGCATGCAACAACCTAACCCCAAGCTGTTAATTTATTAATTAGTGAAAGGGAGTATAACCAATTCCACAATGACACATTTTAGTTCCTAGCGGAAATAGAATACGGGGTCCTAAGATCTTTGGGAAGGCGCAATACCGACTGAACTAGAACACTTGACTTATAGGGGTGTGTTAAGTTCACTTTTTCAATTCGAAGCGAACTCGAATCGAATATATGAAATATTTTCGAAGATGAATCGAAGTTCGAATATTTTCTTTTAGTTGTTTTATCTTGAAAAAAATATTATATTGTGGTTATTTATATAGCTTAATGCACTAATATTACTTGGAAAATGTTTTATTGAAACTTGTTTGTAATAGTTTGCGTTAATCTGACAAATCAAAACTTACAATTAAATTACTTCTGTTTTTTTCCGTATAAATATTAATTTCTAATGTCTAAAACAGCTCAGAATGGCTCTAATTGAACATAAATTTAGTATTTTTAGCTGTCAATATTTTTATTGGCGAAGCTTCGAAGCCAGAATCTGTTTCGAAACTAAGTTGAATCTGATGTTTGTTTTGAAGCCAAGTCGAAGTTTCTAAGTTTCGCACACCCCTACTTGACTACATTTTCCTAGAACAGGGTTTCTCAAACTGTGGTAAGCTTACCCACAGGGGTACGCGAATGATTTCAGGAGGCAGTTTTTTTTTTAGCGCCGCGTCTTACTACCCTTTCGGTTGTACGCTTATTTACTAATTAGGGATTAGGAAGCCTATATTAATAAGAAGTGTATCCATATTGGCGTGGAGAAAGGGTGGGAAAACCACGCTCAGTACACAGATCGAAATTCGAACCTCTATCTCCCCGTCATCGACAGTCTAGTCTACTGCGAGGATATCGTCGTTAGATCACGAGGCCACCAAAGTATGTCTGAGTTTTATTAATCAAGAAATAGTTTTGTTTAGTATTATTATAAGCAATTTAGAGCAGAGTTTGACTTCTAGCTTACTATCCAAAGATTTATTAAAGTTTGAAAAGAACGTTTATACTTTGCAAGATGGCACGTACTTGTTTACTTTGTGTGTGTGTATGAAGAGGTAGAAGGGGCATGTTGGTTCACCGAAAAGGGTACGCGACTGCAAGGCCGTAGCCAGCCAATAATTTCAGGGGGGGTTTGTTTGATGGGCACATCCCCCAAATGCCGAAGGCTAGAAAAAATTCTACATGATAAACAGTTCTAGAAGCTATTTGAAGTGTTTCACATTCACACACACTCATATATATATATATACATATATATATATATATACATATATATATATATAATTTACAAAATAGATTAACCTAGAACAATACCATGTTAGTAAATTTTGAGTAAGGAAACCTGGACGTGAGAATCGAACCCGGGACCCCTGACTTAGCGTGTCAATGTTCTACCATGATAGTTATTTGGTTATATCCATGACCTAAAGATCATTTCAATCTTTTAAGCTCCACTTTGTGCAAGCGTATGCTTTGTCCATCGTAAAACAGGTACGCCTAGTCTGTACCAGTGGTTGAATGATCTAAGGCGTCAGTCTCACAATAAACTCGACCATCATTTACAGGGAGGCTGAGGCTTTATTCTTTGGCCGAGTGCACCGAGGATAGTTTTCTATATCTGATGTTTCCACCCCCTATCCATACAAATGGGTATAAACGTCCTCTTCCCTTCAACTTGAATTAAGTGATTAATAACCAATGCTCGAATTGGGCTTGAACGAAATAATATTAAGAGCGTTCCGGCTGGTACAACACGAGTTTAAAGCGTTCCGCCTGCACACTATAACGCTACTTCTTCGTTCTTCCTATCGTTTTCCAAAAGGACCTCTAGTCTGGTCTGAGTGACCACGTTTCTGTATAGTGTATTGGATTTTGTGTTACAAAGGGTTTTCCAAGAATTTGCTACACAACAGAGACGACAATCCCTATAACAAGACAATGACTTCAACACAAATATTTTACATATTATGTTAATCTTTCACCTCCCCTTTTGTAGCCTCTATTGTGGGGATTATTTTTGGAAAGGGCATTTGCTGTTTCTGTTCGTAGGTATAAGATTTCTACCTTTAGTTTCACAGTGTCTTTCATGGTGTAAATACCGTACCTATTTGAAGTTTTGAGCTCTGTGGCATAAGTGAAGCAGAAAAAAAATCGTAATCACATATTTATCTTTATAAATTATGTTTTGCATAAAATTTTATTTATCTACTCAAGTTAGCTACAATATTTCCTTGACGAGTAAGTTTTAAAACTAAACATATTTTCATCACCCTGAAAAGTTATAAACAGTCATTCAAACTCCTTGTTGCTTTAGTAGCTCAAATAATTATATTAAAATAAGCTTGATTTGCTAGTTTTCATCTTAACATAACATACAATGATGGAAAGAGTAAAGGTAGGGTAATAATTTATATAGCTTAATATAAAAAATTGTTACATTTAAACAATATTACTTAGGTGGGAGTGTAGAAAATACGAGTTAAGGGCAGTATTTTTGCACTTTTTAGAGCAAAACATTTGTTTGGTTCAAATTAATAAAATATTGCTCAGGTAGAAAAATAGAGTTTTATTTTCTTCACGTGTTGATATCAACAGTTCTTGAATATCTGTCGTGAGCATAGCGGCATTAGGTGACAAAAATTTTAAATGAAAAGAAGAAGCTGTCATGAAATTCTAGGACACCCTTGACAGATATTCAAGAAGGGCACCATGTGAAGAAAATTAAACTCTAGATGTTTCTAATGGAGAATTATTTGATTTATTTTGGCAAAAAAAAAAATGTTTTCGATATAAAAACTGGAAAAATACTGCCCTTTCTCAAGTTCCATACACTCCCACCATAAAGGCCAAAAGTAATATATTTTAAGTGGCCCAGTTAACCCTCAACTACCCCTAATAGTGTACGCATTATCATAGGTTTATTTGGTTTGTAAGTCATGCTTTGATGTATCCCTGTGTTTATAAAGTGCACGTTAAATGCCCTAGTAAAATAAACAGTGTTGATTGTGTGGTTGTAGCATCCGTTGATGGACGATTACCAGGTTAACAACGATTGGGAGCTCTTGTCAGTGGACGTGACAAAACATGTGAGACCCTACCAAAACTCCAGCTACCCCTGGCTTAACTACAGTTTCATCATCAAGAGGCATTCTCAGGGGCACTCAGCTATCGTCATCATACCAGCTTTACGTACGTCCCTACTAGGATCTGATAGATACTACACCTAATTTCATAGCTGAGGGAACTGCAGGTCTTATGGAGAAAAGATTTATCTTCGCTCTCTCTCTCTGACACCGGTTGCCAAACTTTCTAGCTTTCGGTTGTTGGGAAGTGAGGGGGGAAGGTTTACTTGGAAATCTCTCATTGTAAACAATGTGGCATGGGGAGGTTGGGGGGTTCAGTTGACAGGCCAAATCATTCCCTATCGGTGTACAGCCTTTTCTAGAAACATTAACTATTTCCACAATCGTATTTTTTTCAAGATAGAAGTTTATTAACTTTTCTATTCCCCACGTAATTATGCTTAAAACTATTTTATGTGTAAAGCTTTTTTCCTCATAATTAATATACAAATATATTACAAAATGCATTTTATACTAAATGCTATGAATTACATTCTTACTTGTTCTTAATCAGAAAATAAAGAAGGTCACTATCAATATCAATCAAAGCTTTAATTTTCTTTAGTGTAGGTAATTCATTGCTACGGTAAAGTGAATGTACCTTACTGCGAATTTCTGCTTCAGTAAAAGTGTCATATTTATCCAAACGCTTAATTTGAGTGCAGTTATTTCCTTTTTTGATTGTTATCAGTAACTTTCCCTTACTTTTGAATTATTGTTTAATAGAGATTACTAACTTATAAGACACACCTGTAGCTTCTGCAGTTTGCATTGCCGCTTGATTTACTTAACAAGTTCCGTCTTAACGAAAATAGGTGTAGACTCTTAACACCATTACCCTTTCTTTACTACTTAATATTTTCCTCTTGGAATGTAATTGTTTGTACAGTAGCCCCACGGCTTCTTTGGTGCTGACTGACAGCTCACAGGTGACAGCTGACGGCTTTGAAAAGCTACCAGACCAAATTATGTATCCCTACGCCGAACCATATGATCTGCAAAAAACATGTGTTTAGCAGCTGTCACTTCTGACAGTCAAAATTTAGGTATATACCTAAATGTTGACTGTCATAAGTCAGCTGTGAACTGTCAGTCAGCACCAAAGAAGCCATGGGGCTACTGTAACAAGCCGGAGATTCCATAATTTGTGTTATATTTTAACTGCTAACAATACACTACAGTAAAACCTTGGATTGCGAGTAACTTGGTCTGCGAGTGTTTTGTAAGACGAGCAAAAATTTTCAATAAATTCTAACTTGATAAACGAGCGATATCTTGCAATACGAGTAGTACTATGGTTACGCTTTGTCTGCCGAGCAGTGGCATTGGATAGGTTCTTTGTTAAAGTCACACAAAAAGAAAAATACTCCAGTGAGCCAACATATAGCATTGATTCCGTTAGTGACAGTGAAAGTCGTCCTAAACAATAACACACCCCCTCCTCTCATCTCTCTCGTCCACCTCACACCAGCCACCATTAAATTTAATAAATAAATTTGATTACAGTACAGTTACATTTAAATAACGAAAATAAAAAAGGTATTAATAATATTTAGATTAAATATTTTTGGGTTGTGGGACGAATCATCTGAGTTTCCGTTATTTCTTATGGGGGAAATTCACTTTGATATACGAGTGCTTTGTATTACGAACACGTTTACGAAACGAATTATGCTCGCAATCCAAGGTTTTACTGTATTATCAAATAAATATATTAATATGCACATAAAACTATAATTCCACAACCTTAACGGCAAAAAACAACATATAACCAACACACAAAGTCTTAACGTGATCAATGACACATTTTTTTTACACAGAGTACTAATAAAATATGAGTGTTTATTTAGTGAATGTTTTTGAGCTAGCTATTAGGAACACGAGACTCAGACTACTGTCACTTTACGACTGTGCTGGAGAAAGAAGCACCAACTACTGGCAACAACGACAGCCCAGCATTTCCAAATTTAATACACATTCGAAGGAAGACTGATCACGGAAAACAAAAGAATGACTTCGCTGTTGCTCAATAGTAAGCATGCAGTTCCCTCAACAATGAAATTAGGTGTAGGGCATTACGATTGGCAGCTTTATATACATGATCTAGTACTATTAGGGTCTAGTCGATATCAGGACATTATGATTGGCAGAGCTGATATAGGCTCAATAAATAAAATACTCTATTTAATTTAATCATAATGTTTATTCATGTTAAATTTTAAATGGTCTTGATTTATATTCTGTAACTTTTTGTTTGTTGTAAATATATTTTCCCTATGATTTTACACACTAAAAAAAAGTTTAAAATTCTTCGCTGACCTTTGGTATACCACTTTTATTTCCCTGTGACGATTGTTGCGTTTTGTAACTTGACATTGATGTTATATTAAGTGCATCATAATTACTTCCATTTAAAAACACGTTAAGTTTATTGTAATCCCGGCATTAAACTCTATAAACCAATAAAAACCCGTCTATGGCTATTATACATGGCGTCCTAGTACTACCTTTACTAAGACATTTAATTTTAGATCGTAATCTATTCACTATAATATTTAGGTTGAAAACACACAAGCATAGTAATAATAATATTAATATATTTTGTCAACCACGCCACAAGAGGACAATGTACTGGAAACTGCATAGAAACGTCCAATACTCTTCGGTATTTGTTCCATTAACTTGAGTGTCTCCCCAAGGCCATAGCCAGCCAATAATTTCAGGGGGGGGGGG
>CABFWB010002203.1:31144-107476 GCA_902151455.1 Timema bartmani
TATATATATATATATATAATATTCATTATGTATTTATTAGTATATTTAAAAAAAAGCATACATTCTATATTTTAATGTCTTTATTCTGTTTAATAAACACACTTGAGAGTGAGAGAGTCATTTAGTCATTTAAAACTTTGCTAATGGGCATAGCTTGTATAGAAATTGCAAAAACCTTTCCCTCCCTTTTTTCTTATGTTCACTTTTGAGTCTCAAATAAGACGGGAGGAAATTTAAACAGCTCTCTAAAGTTTCTTTCTAACAACTCAGTGCATTACCTTGCTTATGTAGACTGGACGCTACTTCACAAACAAAATACAAAAATTCAACTTTGTGGAATCTTATTAATTATTGTTCTTCCTTTAGTAATGGCCTTGCTGACACTAACGTCCTTCTGGCTGGAACCGGACTGTGTGGAACGGGTGGCTTTCTGTTGCATGATTATCATCTCTCACTTCCTCTACACGACTTACATTCCTATTATGGTACCAGCGAATGGGAACGAAAGCCCATTAATTGGTAAGCTACTTCAGGTTTCTAACTTTACTTTTAGCACCGCATCTTACTACCCGTTAAGTTTATACGCATATGTACTAATTGAGAAAATATGTTAATGAGATGGAAGATTGGATTTATAAGAAGTGTATCCGCATTTGCATGGAGTAAGAGTGGAAAACCATTTAGGTAAAACCACTCAGTACACCAACGGGGCTTAGAGTCCCGATCTCTCTGTCACCGCCAGTCTAGTATATTGCGAGAGTGACGCCTTAGACCATGGTGTTACAGAACCAGGTGTTTTCTAACTTTGATTTTAAACTAAATAGTACGGTAAAATTGTATATACTTTCTTTCTCATATACATTTCAAACATTCAAACACAAGTAATCACTAATCAGTAAACTACCGTGAAATGAATTTGTCTACTTGCCAGGTTGTGTGAGTTGTTCAACGTGTGTGTGATGGGATATCGAACGTTCCTAATTACTGGAAGAATGCTGTAATTGTTTCTTTGTATAGAGGCAAAGGCAGTAAGGGTGAATGTAAGAATTATCGGGAAATTAGTTTGTTAGGTATTCAAGACAAAGTTTATGGGAGAGTTATGATTGCTAGGGTGCGTGAAAAAATTGCGGATAAGATTTGGGGTGTTCATTGTGGTTTCACGCCAGGTTGAGGTAGACCAGATATTTGCATTGCAGTGATTGAGAAATGTATGGCAATAAGGGAGAAAGTTTAATGCGCATTCGTTGATCTGGAGAAAGCGTATGAACAGGTGAATAAGAGTCTGTTATGGAATGTTCTTAGAGAATATGGTGTGGATGCAGGGTTAGTAAAAGCAATTAGAGATAATTGTTTGACATTGAACAGTGTTAGACAAGATGGTGTTATGTCTCCATGGTTGGTGTACAAATGGACAATGTGAATGTGAGAGTGCTGTTATATGTAGGTGATGCCAGTATTAATGGCTAAGAATGGAAGTAGTTTGTAGAATGCATTAAATCGTTTGGATGTGGTGACAGGCAGAATTGATCTTTGTATCAATGTTTAACAAGGTTGGTTCAGGAAATGATTGTCAATTTAGTATAAATGGAAAACTGTTAGAACAAGTGAATGATTTTGTGTATCTGGGAAGAATGTTATGTAAAAATGGTTGGATGGATGGTGAAATTGACAGACGGGTGAATGCATCTTGGATTAGTTGGATGTATGTGGACTATTGCAAAGAATGAAGTAGTATCAAAAGAGGCAAAGATGGAAGTATATAAAAGTGTGTTAATGCCAAAATGGTTTTTTGACTGTGAAGCGTGGGTTCGTTATGAGGAACACAAGAACAAGGTGAATGCGGTTGGAATGAGATATCTAAGAGATGCATGCGGGAAAACTCGTATAGACAGAGGACAGGGAAGTGTGGAGAAAGTTAGTGAGGATAGATTAAGTACGGAGTTATTTTTTGAGCTGTATGCACAGTTTCTTGCCTACCTTATAAGGGAACAGTGTGATTAGGTATATATGTAAATGTAAACATACATTTAAACAAAATTGTAGAGTACATTTTTGAAAAGATTCAAATTTAAAAAATCAATCATTAGTAAATTAACTTTAAATTAGTAATTTTTATATAAAAATACATAAATCCTCATAAATCATGTAAAACACTACCCATATATTCAATTTGAATAAACTCGTTCAAGCTATTTTCGAAAAATTTAGAATTTTGAATCCTAATCCCTGTTCGTCCTCGAGGTATGACCATATTTTATCTAAATATCGTGTTTGAATTAAATCCATCAAAATGTTTTGTCTGTAGACTCGGGTACATGACAAAGAGAATTAATTGTAAGACCTACTTGTTTTGAGTTCGGGGTCATATTAAATGTCAAGATCCTTAATAATCTAGAGGACAATTTTTTTTATGATTACAATACTCTCTCCATATGATAAAGTAAATAATATATCAGGAACATAAAACTATAAAGTTATTGCTGCCTGTGAGATCCTGATTAATAATTTCTCAGATAATAATGGTTGAGAGTTTGATTGATTAATACATGATATTTCTAACTTTTTAAGATTTGTTTTACTAATATGTTCCTTTCTGTAAGCTACTTCTTTTAGATTTAAAATATTTGTAAATTATTAGGTAATTGTTATGCAACCTGATTAAATGTAGTGCAAGGTGTTCTACCTTAGCTTTGCCAGATTAAATAAGGACATTGAAATTAAAAAAAAAACTCCTTAGGACCATTTATGATTAGACTGGTGTTTTAGCCTACAAAGCAGAACCAATTTAGATCTGTTATTATAATCCCGGTATTCTCTAACGCCTTCAAAACTTTGTGAACGAATAAAAGGTGAGGAAAAGGATATCTTTTTAAGAAACTGCCCTCTCATTTTCCTGGATATTACTTGAATTGCCACAAAAGCTTTATCAAAATTTGGAACGACCATTCATACTTTACAAGATAACAGGTATTGGTTTATTATTATTATTATTATTATTATTATTATTATTATTATTAGTAGTAGTAGTAGTAGTAGTAGTAGTAGTAGTAGTATTAGTAGTAGTAGTAGTAGTAGTAGTAGTATTATAAAGAGCTGGAATGAGTACACAACTTGTGAATTGGGAAACACTGTAGACTACTAGATGATCCATTAATACCGTTGATAAGTTACTCTAGTTAGTAGTCTAGTTACTGTTGGTGCAGGAATAAATGGTAATTTTTGCATTTGTGTTTGTGAAATGTAGGTGTGCTGTTATTTTAATGGCTAGTTTCCTTGATCAACGAGTCAGCAGGCCGAATGCTGTTGTGATAAAACCTAGTTCGATCCCAGATAGTGCCCAAGTAACACAAGCGTTGGAACTAGGGGGTGGGGGTATGGGTGCATTGACCCCATCTCTTTATTATTTCTTATTTATCATCAGCTCCATTTTATGGCTGAGACCTCTAAAACGCTATGCATGGGCAACGCGACGTTTGGGGGAGGGGTTAGAGTACACGCTCCCCCAATAATATGCGCAAATGAGACACTCTATAAACACCGTTACATAAATAATGAATTGCTTTATTCAGAAAATTGAAACTCCACATTTGGAGCAATGAATAAATGATTTATTTTGATATCATAAAGTATTATTGGTACAAAATATTTTCTAATTTCAATTCAAAATAGGTTGTTCTGTGCCCCCCAAACCACCTCAACCTCATTAATAAATAGTGACACCTATGGGACTCTGCCTCAATCCGTTGACTAACCAGCTATAGTAGCTTTGTTAGTTCAAATCCTAGTCAGGTCGAAGTGTCTATGTGAAATTGGGTGTGGTATGAGGGTTTCTTAAGTCTGAGTGTGGTTCCAGGTGTAACAATTCTTATTGTATTAAGAGCCTTAAAATTATCTATGTACTTAAATAAAGAATGGTAGCTACTAGTTAAAGCTATTTTCTCGTACCTTTATTTTTATATGCTTTAAAGTTTAAACAGTCCAGCAGTATTAATTAAAATTGTATTTGTCTATGTGCAATGTATATTTATTTTTTTATTTGGAAGTTTTAGGGGTAGGTTTAATGTGCATAATGATATGCCTTTTGAATATCAAGTCATAATTTTGGCCTTAAAATATAGCCAGTGTAAAAACCTATGCGCTCTACATTTTAGTTATACTTCATATGATTTAAGCGTTATTAATATTATTTATAGTCTATGGACAGATCCCCCAACTAAAGTTTATACCGGGTTTGTTATAAATGCCACTTTAATTTTTGTACAAACAACATTCATAATAATGATTAGGTCATTTCCTGAAATGTAGTATCTTGTTTATTTCGTCCAAATGTATGCGAATTTTGCAGATTTTTTTTTTGGTTAACAGAAACAGATGAATTGAATCATAGGTCAAACCAATCATTGAATAATTTTCAAATGCTTGGCTCTGGAAGTACATCCATGGTAAATTTTCTTATTTTAAAGGCATAAGCCAGTGCGTTTACTAGTCCACAAGCTCGACTCTGACGTCATCCACTTCATCGGTTGAGCTAATATTCGTAGTACCATGTTTATAACCAAACCTTTAATTCAAATAAGTTCCCATGTTAATTACGACTATATTGAAACAATAAATCTGAAAAGAGCAACAAAGATCAGACTGGACTAGTTATGTCTGTACAATTATCATGTTCATGAAATTCGAATCTTATTAGTTAACTAAATACCGCCTTTCTAAGGCTGGGACCGAGAAATTTTCTTTACTGTGTTTTTACTTTTATTCAACTTAAAAAAAATCTCAAATAAATACATACACAAAGCCTATCAAATAGTGGCTCTAACTTAGGCTGGTCGTAGGGTAGATTTGCCCCCCCACCCCATGCATGCCTGGCCTTCTACTAGCTCATTAATTTGTAAGCCATGTGCTTTGTTTTGATAGCACTATATTTGAAAGGTGTATGTAAAAATATCAGAAAAAACCACTATTTGAATATGAAATGTTAATAAACTCTTTTTCCAGTCTTGTTTTTTCGTGATTCTCTGATCCTGGTGACAATATCATTAGTCACTGCGGTGATCGTCAAAGGATTGTCCTCAGCTTCCATGTCTCCTCCTGACTGGGTTTCCGATCCTTCTTACAGGGTCATTCACAGCGTCATAGGACACTGGGTTCTGCCATCGGAACTCAGGTCTAAGGTAAGCCTTTTCTACGTGCAGCGAAATATTTCTGAAGTGTCTACAGTTCAAGTTTCATAGGAAGGGTCTAATATGAAAGTTAAAAAACTTACTAGATATACTTTCACATTGTCACCGTCAGGTCATGTGATCTTCACTTATCGCTTTTGATAAATATTATCAATGGCTATAAAATAACATTAATAATACAATAAAATGTTATCAATTTATTTAATATATATGTTCAGTACAATTTTCTTAAAAAGAGCCTTTTAGAATCTATAAACACATTTTTGTGGCTAAAATTGATAACATTTAATTGTATTATATGTATATTTTATTATATGTATATGGCACCTAACTACTCTTAAGATAAGTTATTTATGAGATAAACCTAAAAATGTCAATAGTTTTTTCATACTTATTTAACTATTGCTTAACCGGTATAATTTATATTCTGAAAATTGAAGAATTACACCTGAACACGGAAATCAAACCCGGGACCTTTGGCTTAGTACGCCAATGCTCTAAACACTGAGCTATCCAGGAATCGTCCCGTGTCATTCTTCACTCATATTTTTTTTAAGGCAGAGTCTATGATGGACGTGCAAAAATCGTTGGCTACAAATGTGTGATTTTATTAAGATCACTAGCTATCAGATAACGCAGCCACCTTCGACTCCGCCGGTGGACTCGAAGGTGGCTGCATTATCTGATAGCTGGTGATCTTAATAAAATTACACATTTGTAGCCAATGATTTCCACACTTCCATCAAAGACTCTGCCTTAAAAAAATATGAGTGAAGAATGACCATAAGCATGGGACAATTCCTGGTTAGCTCAGTGTTTAGAGCAATAGAATACTAAACCAAAGGTCCCGGGTTCGATTCCCGTGTCCAGGTGTCATTTTTTAATTTTCAGGATATAATATCTAGATGGAGAATTCCTCACTAAAAACCATAAATAATAGCTTCGGCAATTTCATTCTTTTGATACAATTTAGTAAATATGGGTTTATTTATATAAAAATATCTAAGAGAATTTAAAGATGCTATTTTCTTTTAATGGTGCAGTGGTCAATAAAACTCTCATTATTCATATTACTTATTTGCTTAACTCAAGGCTTCTTGAAGAGAAAAAAGTAAATATAATAGACTTATTAGTACTGTATGGCGTGCACAGCAAATCTACAGCCAACAGAAACAAAAAGTTCTCAAATGATGTCACAAACAACGCATCGAGTAATTTCATTAGGATTTTTATAGAATAAAAGAATCTGACAAACGCAAACATTACTTAATGTATGCACACATCAAGTCCTGTAATCACCTGATGTTATTAAATAAAATATTATCAATACTAAGGTGACCAATTTTTTTACAATGAAAAGGAGGACGAACAAATTTAAGAAAAAAGTACAATGTAAATAAATTAAACATTTTATTAATTCAAACAAAAATACAGTAAAACCTTGGATTGCGAGTAACTTGGTCTGCGAGTGTTTTGTAAGACGAGCAAAAATTTTCAATAAATTCTAACTTTATAAACGAGCGATATCTTGCAATACGAGTAGTACTATGGTTACGCTTTGTCTGCCGAGCAGTGGCATTGGATAGGTTCTTTGTTAAAGTCACACAAAAAGAAAAATATTCGAGTGATCCAACATATAGCGGTGATTCCGTTAGTGACAGTGAAAGTCGTCCTAAACAATAACACACCCCCTCCTCTCATCTCTCTCGTCCACCTCACACCAGCCACCATTAAATTTAATTAATAAATTTGATTACAGTACAGTTACATTTAAATAACGAAAATAAAAAAGGTATTAATCATTTTCAGATTAAATATTTTTGGGTTGTGGAACGAATCATCTGAGTTTCCGTTATTTCTTATGGGGGAAATTCGCTTTGATATACGAGTGCTTTGTATTACGAACATGTTTACGAAACGAATTATGCTCGCAATCCAAGGTTTTACTGTACACTAATTATGCTTACATCCCTTTTAATTATTTAATCAAACGAGTATTTTTCCATTGAATGAATATTTTTTGTCAATATATCATTTTCTAACAATATATTGGAAATTTCGAAGCAAGAAATATCCTTCATATTGAATTTTACGGTAAGTGCTGCAGCTAGGGTATCAACATTTAATCATGATTTCTCACTGTCTAAAAATCATTAACAATTGAAAAAACTCTTTCAACTACTGCATTAGTTCTCTGAATACAGAGATTAACAGATTAGTTTTAAAATATCAAAAATGAGGACAGGTCGAAGGACACTTTTCGAGGAAGGACAGAACCTACAAAAGAAGGACTGTCCTTCCTAAAGGAGGACGATTGGTCACCTTATCAATACTAAACATATAACCTGCCTAGGTGGCATAGCTAGCTAACGTGCTAGTTTCGTGTTGAGCTAAACAGCCGAGGACGGGGAGATCGAGGTTCGAATATCAGTCAAGTGAACTGGGAGGTGATTTTTCCTAAATGATTTTCCACTCTCCCTCCACGCAAATGTGGGTTTACCTCATCTAAATTCAACGTTCCCAATTCCTAACCCATTAGCGTAATTAGTACTTAAGCATATAGCTCGAACAGGTAGTAAGACGCGGTGCTAAAAATAATATAATACTGAACATAAAAAAAGTATAATTGTATTTTCTAAGCCTTTCTTCTTGCAATAGTTACATATGAGCTGTCCACTAGTAATAAATTTGACCCACTTTGGTGGCCGTATGTTCTAAGGCGCTATTCTTGCAATAGACTAGACTGCCGATTACGGTGGAGATTGGGGTTTGATCCTGGTCGGGTGTACTGAGGGTAGTTTTTCTAAAATTGTGTCCCACTATTTTTTTCTCCACACAAATGCGGGTACACTTCCTCTAAATCCAACCTTACTAATTCCTAGCCCATTAGCATAACTAGTACATACGTGTATAATCCAAACGGGTAGTAAAACACAGTGCTAAAAAATCTGCACAGAGGGCGGTCGGTCTAAGATAAATAAGTTTTTTTATAAATCCTGTTGTTTAATCACCCTTTCGCCGATAATGGCACCCAATCTTCATCTAATAACATTTATGACTATTGGTTAGCCTCTTTTGGCCTTGTATTTGGTGTTGGACAAAAAAGATATATATAACAATTTTTTTAATAGCTTGTATCTAATTTTTTACCATCAGGGTAATCTGACTGCAGAAGAAGCTGACGAAGATGTGAACAGCCTTGAAACAACCACACATAAAAAATGGAGAGCCCTAGCAACCATCGTTGATCGTATTATGTTCACTTTTTTTGTGTTCTCCTTTCTGTCTATCACACTCAAGTTCTTAATTTAACTTATATTAATTATTTTGTTCCCAAACACCTCTTTGAGGTAGAGTTGTAGAAAACCAATCCAAGGTTTACCAAAATTACTGTACCTTAAGTTGAATCAACGTAGTTTCAGTTTGAAACTGAAATAAGGAAAAACATTTTAATTTGAGATTTAAAATTTTATTACAACTAACTCCATGATGTCATTGAATCTAAAACATTAATTAGTATGTATTCTGAAACACACAGATTTAATTCACCCAAATATTTACTTTTATTCTCTAATCCATAAGGATATTTGAGATTCAAGGATTCAAGATTCAAATCCTTACTTTTTTTTCAATTTTTTTAAAGTGAAATTTGTTTTGGAGCTCTAATACTGCTTCAGAATCAATATAATAATAGGATGAATTTAACAACCAGACCCCAGACCAGTAAATTCAAACTTAAATAACTGAATATATTATTAGAAAAAATATTAACATTTAGTTACTATTTGTATTTTCTATTATATTTTTAGTTCCTCTTATAATTATTTCCAAGATTAATATTAGGGATTCGAAGGTAAATTAGCTATTTGAATTTGTAAAATAGTTGAGTTGACCCAAATTTATTAATTATATTAGTAGTACATTTATATTAATAATATGTTGACACATTATAAATAAGGGGTTAAGTATTAAAAACATATTTGATTTAGATTCACACCATTGTTACTCTTGTACAGTTCTGTGAGTATGTTTTCCTGCCTAAATATTATTTTCCTCAAATTCCTCCTTTATTTTGTTCTCCCAATAAGACCAGGAAGTAGAAATTATGGAATAGATATCTTGTTTACCCTCAAACACACCGTTTCTTTAATTGTGTACTATTAAATCTAAGTTCACTAAGGAGGCATATCCCATTGATACCTCGGTTCCTTTTAACACACTGGCCTACCATGTTATATTCTTTTAATAATGCAAGCTAAGAAGTAGAGATGGATGGCATCTTGTTTTCCTCTATAATGTATATCCCATTGCTACCTCCTTGATTCTTTAACCCTCCTAATATTGCAAGATGAGTAGTAAAGCTCATGGCATCGATTGATACCTTGTACTCATTAACTCTTTACCCGGAGTGACCATCCTCTGAACTAATTCAACTGATTACTAGACCAATTATTTCTCAAATTTATGTTAAATACATTTAGTTCAACATAATAGTCTAGTTTGTTTCTTAACAACATATAAATCTTATCCAACATTTGATAAAATAAAAGGTATTGTGTGGTATATTCTTATGTTAAAATTAATCAAATAAAGAATATTAGTTACTAAGATCAATTTACCTCAAGCTCATGGAAAGCATTAAAAAACTTAATATTTTAGTCTCACGGTTAACACGTCTTGCTCTGGTTGAGTTAATTGATTTCACTTTCCTCCCCCTTTCCCTCTAGTCTGAATTAAATAGTTTTGGTAGCTGATATTTATATTAGTATGTGTTGTAAACTATAGTTAGCGAATAAAATAGCTGCATGTGCAAAAGTGGTAAAATACAGGGAAAAAAAAAAGGTTTTATTTTCTACTGCGTTTGAGCTAAAGACAAACTGATAATTATTGTTCAAGGGATCAGTCCTGATTGATTAATTAAATTCAAATTAAGTGAAAATTAACAGCTTAAACCTGGGTTCAATTCCCATGTCAAGGTAGTCATTGTTCACTTGATAGAAATTTGGTTTAATGTTTACTAGAGTTGGGCCAAAACCACTATTTTACAAATCCAAATCTCCAATTAATTTTTAATCTCGAATCCAAATCTTGGAACTAATTATGAACATAAGATGAAATATAAAATAAATATATTAACTGAATGTGAACGTTCTTTCTTATAATCCATTCATTATAACAGTCAGTTAAGTTCATCCTTTACTATAGTTGGTCCTGAACCACCAATGGGCTTAGAGCTACAAAACCAATTTCAATAAAAATGTTCAATATATATATAAAAATTTAAATTATATATATATGTGTGTGTGTATTTTTCAGGGCTTTTGAGTCTATAATCAGAATTTTTTTTCAAATCCTAGAATCTTTAATATCATTAAGGATTCGAGAGCCCATCCCTAATATTCACAAAATAAATATTATTACAAGCATCAATGGCAGATCTCGTGGGTTATTAAAAGTGTTGGATAGATGGATAGTACTGATATTTGATAAACAATATTTATAAAATAAAAAGTCAAACATTATTCCTTTAAATTTTTATTTCAAAGTAAAACATTTAATAAATGAATATAATAATAGATTAAATATCTTTACACAAAAACTATTGATATCAATACATTTTCTGAACTAGTAACCATTGAAAACAATAAAAATCAAAACTTTTTTTTAAAAGTAACCAAGTTCAAAATGACCAAATATATGTTTATCATAT
The DNA here is from genome assembly GCA_902151455.1 of Timema bartmani. Taxonomy (NCBI): domain Eukaryota; kingdom Metazoa; phylum Arthropoda; class Insecta; order Phasmatodea; family Timematidae; genus Timema; species Timema bartmani. Next base: position 42,038 of record CABFWB010002203.1, read on the forward strand.
AGGACTAAAATAGCTTTTTAGGAAAATAATAAGTAATTTCTTCCAAAGTATAATTTAGAACACAGTTTGGTCCCGCTCCTACGACAGTTAGGTTCCAGAGCCCTGCTGTAAAGCGCAACAGAGCTTTTTTTAAAAAAAAAACCCAACCAAATGCAGATAAAATCCTAATAACAATAACATATTTATATTTGATAGTGTAAAGTGCACAATAGAGTCAAGTGGAAAAATACCTGCTATCATCATTTTGAGTAGTCAGCTTTGTTATGACTGGAGATAATGATACACATACAGCAGCTGTGAATGAATAAATCATTCAGGCAAATGAAAAAGGTTGGAAACCATCAAATAAAAACTATTGATAGTTAAAATCACTCACTAGTGCAAGAACAAAACAAGCGCAGAACATAGTGAACATGTATATAATTGAAAACATCCATATTAGAGGAACGCTGTAAAGCGGGGCCCTTATGTAACTTGTATATTTCAACAAGTATACTTTTTAAGTCATAGATTTAATAAATTCGACATAAAATAGTAGTAAAAGGGAAAACAATGAATATGATTTATTCATGACCATAATAGAGTAAACACAGAAATAATGAATGAGACATAAACAGGTCATATGGACATTAAAAATATAATACATTGTGTATGAGATTACAACTTTGAATAGATATTGATTTAAATTGAGATATTTAAACCCAATGAATATAACAGCAAACAAACACAATATTCTGTATGTAAAATCAGATGGTTTTACACAAATCCTAAAATAAATTATGGATATAAGAAAACGGTTATAGTTGAAATTTATAATGTAGTTGTAGGGTTTAATAATTATAGTAGTATACATTTGTAGAAGCAGCATTCACTTTTGATAATATTTAAAAATAATAATCAACTTAAATACAAAGTTGTAACTAAATTTACCAAGTCATAAAAAGTTATGTAATAAATGAATTCAAAAGAGAATAAATGGTACAGTGCACCATGTACCGCAGACTTTTTCTTTTATTTTAAAATGGAGACATTTACTAAAAACGTGTACGATTTTTTAAGCGAAATACTATACATGTACAGTACAATGTTGCAGAAACAGTCCACCAAAGAGCATAAATGAAATCATATAGACTGTTTAAGAAACAATTAATTAATAAAGAGCAAGTTTTTTCAGATTTTAGAGCAGAGTCTGAAATAGCTACTCAAGATCTGGATAGGGATTGGAAGAATTTCAAGTTTTTGGAAAAGGGTTATTTCTTTGCCTTGAATTGTGTGTCAGGGAATGAATTACTCATGGTTTACTCTTCTCTCTACTTGTGAATATGGTTTGTGAAATAATGTACATTAGAGGGGAATGGGTGAAGGTGGGGGTAGAGATTGAGAAGAACCCAACAAAGAGGGTATGTGCAAATGGCCATTGGAACGTCAAGGTCAGCAAGTGAGTAAACTGGTTGCTGAGTGGAGGAGGGTATGAAGAGTTATTGATAGAGACATGCAAAAGGTGAAGTTATATTTAGGGGGAAAAGTGGTGTTATTTCCTCAAAAAGCAATGATATTATAAGCTCGAAGTGATGTTATTTACGTAAATATTAGGGAATAAATTTTAAGAAGATATAATTTTTCCAAACATGACCGACTGTAGCAAGGTGCATATTTATTAATGTCCTTGCTTGGACCTAGCGTGAAATCTTTTAAAGTCTGTAAACAAAGAATCTATCAAAATTTAGGTACCGTAATGTGTAAAGTAGGAATCGTGATTTTTAATGCTAACATCAGATAAAAAAAAAAGCTTAAGTATCCTGAAAACACTAATTTTTCCTGTGATCCAGTTTATACCTATAAAATAAGTAAAAACGGCAGCCCATCAGTGTTACTACGTTGCAAGATGTGGCATTTGCCAAATTACAAAGAAATTGTGCTTATTTAGAAAATAAGTTTAAATTAATGTTATTCGTGTAAAAACAGTAGAGTTCGTGCAAAGATTTGTTTTATCGCAAATGTGAATTTTGCATGTCCCTAGTTATTGATAAAGAAGAAATAAGAAAGGCATCTCTCTGTAGGGTAGTTAGAACACAAGTATCTTAAAGTCCTTAATGCTCTAATTTTTTTCTCTCTCTCTCTCTCTCTTTCTGGTAGGTCAGTACCAAGTGAACTGCCGCACTCCCAGATCACGAATTGTATCAAAATTAATGTTTCTATTAACATTACAGTTGAACTCGCATATCCCTAGAGCATAGTAATCGATTTATGTTTTCAGGGCTCCATAAAAAAAATGCTTATAGCTCAGAAAGTATTGATTTTGTAAAAATTTATTCCAAGTAAAAGATTTTTATTTTTAATAGTCCTACAACTTTACAATGATAAGTTATTTCATATCTCAAATAGTTGAAGATATCTGATCAAACTCAAAATTTCTGCTTGTGTAAAGTACCTTTAAAGTAATTTTCATGGGAAAATGAGAATTTCCCTTTTGATTGTAGTGTCTAGATACAAAATTTAAAAATTATTTTTGCCTTTCAATGAACTACCCTTAAGTTTAGGGTTAAATATCTAATTCCAGAAAATCCTTGGGGGAACCTTATGAAAACCCTAGATACCAAGTTTTAGCCTGATCTATAAAATAGTTTTGGCTCTAGGCTGAAATACAGACGGACAGAGAGACAAACGGCACCACGAAAAATACTTTTTTGGTTTCAGGGGGTCATTAAATGTCGAGATTTATCAAAATATTGAGATTAAATTTTTTGAAACTCACAATACTTCTCTTGCTCTCTGAGGGGCCGAGAAAAAGTCAAAATGAAGACAAGAAACCCCAAATATATTAAATACACGAATCTCTATTAAAAATACATATCTAGGAAGCTTTGCTAATGAGATAATATAAAATATTAGATCATAAATGAATAAGATCTATTATGAATAAGGTCAACTATTTATATGCATAAACAGTAAGGAAGACAATCTATAGTTAGAAGAATATCAATGCTATAACAAAATGCAGCATCAATCAAAAAAGTTGAGAAAACAAAAAATAAGCAAGCTATTGGCAAAATATATAAAATAGTAATACATTTTTAGGCCTAGTAATTAAAAATGCATATGGAAAATTTTCCGTCAAAATCGACCATTTTTTAAATAGCGTGCAAATTAATTCACAATAAATGAACATTTACTTAATTTTTCAAAATATAGGCCTTCTTAACTGGTTTTTGTATTGTTCAACTACTATATACCCTTCACACACCGGATGTACAATACCACAACAAAACTTCAAAACAAGTGGCTTGGTACTAGGAAACAACTTATATTTGTAAATATGTTTCTAAAATTATTATAAGTTTACATTAATATTAGTTTGTAATTATTTGTTCGATTTAATGTCAGCCCCTTTAAACTAAGAATTGCAACAATAATTCAAATAAACCTCGTCATCTTTAATTTTTCTTAAATAATAATAAATGAGAGGAGAAAAGAATGATTCAACTCACTTTATAATAGGTGACTGGTTGATCAGCGACCAACATGATGTCGCGCTCTACAGTAGTGGCAATTTGCAAAGTCACATTGAAAACAGAGTCTGTCAGCTGCGTTTCAGAAAACCAACATTAAAGTAACATCGTCCTGACACGGAGAGGACCCTAACTTGTAAAAAAAAAAATTATTTGGAAAGGAAACCGTTTTAAAATACTCAGGTAGTGATCTCTTAAGTACCAGTCAGTACCAACTCTGATTTAAAGTATTTGTTAATATAACATAGGTAATACAACCTATTTGAACCTTTCTGTCCACTTTACTTCAAACCCTTTTAGATAAATATAATTTGCAGACTTTTAATTTAATCATTTAAAAGTACAACACTAATATAAGACCAATTTTATCATGTATGTATTCAAACTATATATTACTAAAACAATTTTAAATATAAATACAAGTGTAACTTACTATCATAAGCATTTTTGTTCGAATATAACATTAGTTTTTAAACTACATATATAACTAAGTTAGACATATATGTTGTCGTGTAAATATAGATATATATATTTTTTTTTTTTTGCATAAATTGTTTTCCAGGCTTTTAACACTAAGACTGTACTTAAGTGAGCTTTGAATCATTTGTGCTTCACCTACTTGTTGAAATTAAGATATCACAGGTGGTTTGGTCAACCATTTAAGGCAGAGAACCTCAAGAAATTTTGCCCAGCGCACTTGGCTTGTTTTTATAGAACAGTGTTTCCAAATGTTTGCCAGTTATGTACCCCTTTGAGGACGCAGTCTAATCAATGTTCTCCTTACAGCTATTAATAAAATGAAAAAAGACAAATACCTTATACCTGTTAAAGTATTAACAGCTGTTCCAAATTTTAATAAAGCCTTAGTGGTAAGCTAAGATTTTTATGACAGAGGGGAAGAAAGTCTTATAAAAACCCACAATATCATGTCAAGATTTATGTTAATTTGTTTATTAGACTTATTATAAAAAATGCCATGATTAACCAAACTTGGTGGTATGCCTCGTAGAAATCCTTTTGTGTATTCCTAAAGATACACTTACCACAGTTTGGTAAACACCACTCTAGAACATTGGTAGACTTTTAAGCTGGGTTGACAGAGTCAGAAAACGCTCAGACCAAGTAAAAAGTGTAGTTTCCTTGTTACAAGTACACTTGTACTATTTTTCCCAAGTGGTCTTTGACGTGTACCTTCACTTTCTGCCATATTTAAAAGCTACTTGGTCCAGGTATGTTCTGATGAAAGTTGGTCAACACCCGAATATACTCTGATCAGATGACGTCTGAGTGAATTCTGATTGGGTGTATACACGATACAAGTAGCATCTGAGTGAATGAGCTCACATCTTCCAAGTGTGCTCAGTCTGAGAGTACTCTGACCATGTCAACATAGCCTAAGTAACTATGTCTTTAGTGAAAGATAACATATTTAATATTATTTAATTTTTGAGAAAAAAATAAATTAAAAAAGTAATAAACAATTGCACCACCATAAATACAACAAAATTTGTGAAAGCTATATATAAATACATAGGCTATGTTAATCAACAACAAGAGAGTAAAAATACTATAAAATTTTATCAATGCATAACAGGAAGACACCTGAATATATTATCTAATTTAAAAGATCTAACCATATAACAGCTAAACAAACTAGGTATTTAAAGTTTTTCCAACTATTATAAGATTTTTTACTTAGAAGCAAATAGCTTATAATTATTTAATCAATAAGTGTATTGGACTCCAAGGTTTTACACAGTTGGTAATACCAAAAGTTCTAATAGAAGGGTACATCAATGTCCTCAGACTTGACAGAGGACGATATCATTAACACTAGTCGATAATAATACAGTAAAAATGCTATAAATGTTTTGACAGGAAAAACACACAAAAAAATAACTTATTTTCTCTTTAGATTTGGTTTTAAAATAACTGTGTTTATCATACTAACATAAAATATATAATTATATATAAGTGCAATAGTTGTAAATTTAAAGATTGTGTTAAATGTTGTGGAACGGTTTCCTTAAATTGATTAAAGAAACTGTTTCACAAACATTTAAACATTATCTTTGAGACTTCAACTATTCCTAGATCAACAAATATGAATAAAGACTGAAATACTTGCATTAAATAAATACTACACAGATCAAAATTATGTTTTGAGATACAAATAATAATTGTGACAAAGAGATGAGCCCTACAAGTGAAACACAAAGTAATCCATCACACCTTTCAAGAAATCAATAGTTTCAGATCACAAAAAGATTGTTATTTTTCCTTGTTCCTTTCATATTAGAGACAACTTCTTAACCATATATTTTAACACCTTTGCAACACCTATTACATTTTTAAACATTGCTAACAACCAAAACTATACGTGTTTCCTTGACAGTAAAACCATACAAAAGCTGATCTATCATGTGAATATAGTTTGCCACATGTCTATTCCAATCGACTCCAAAAAAAGTGGCATAGTTTAGGTTATATATATATATCTTTAACATACTTGTCTTCACTCCTTGCAATGGTTTTTTTAGCACTACAAAGGTCACTAGAAAGTCTTTAAATCAGTATACATTTAACTAAAAGTATTTATTTATTACTATATATTCTGTAATATTATATATGAAAAAAAAAAGTTATTTTACAATGTCAGAAAGAAGAGCTTTTAGTTAGAGATGGATTGAATGCACATTTTTTGATGCGGGTTTAAAAAAAATTCTTTCCGATTTTATCAGAATCAGTGCACAAATTTTAATATTATTCAGGCATTTCTGTTGAATAATATCAATGCTATGTATGTCCAATTTAGGGGTGGACAGGATCCCATTTAGGGGTGGACAGGATCCCGAACCAGCATCGGGAATTCATCTATTTTAGTAGGTCGGGTTGGATTGACCCTTTCCCTGAAAAGTTGGTTTCGGGAGGGAAACAAAAAGGGGCGTGAGAACATTTAAGAAAAGTAACTTTTAAGAGGTTTCAAACCTAGATAATATTTTGCAGTTTCATACTTAGAGCATATTGAAGAGGTGCCAAACATTATGTTTCCTAGTATATTTTGCACTATGCAAATAATTAAATATAAAACACCATTTTATTAATTGTATTCTTTGATATTAATTCAATTTTTTTTTATAAAAAATGCTATTAGCGCACACTTCTATTTATTTTATTATGTTATTTTTTATTTTTAGCACCGCGTCTTATTACTCGTTCCAGCTATACTCCTATGTACTAATTACTCTAGTGTGTTAGGAATGAGGAAGATTGAATTGAAGTGTGCCTATATTTGTGTGGATTTTCTACACATGGTGATATCATCTATTTTTTTTAATGTTTATCATGGGAAGACTCCCCATTATAATAATATGAATTATTATTATTAATATAAATTTGCAATTATTAAAGAAGTTTGAGTCAGAGTTGAACAGTAGAAAAAGTAGAAGAGTCATAGTTGGAGTCGTAGGTTTTGCCTACCGACTCCGCAGCCCTGATTTGTACATAATTAATGTCAATGTTTAAATAAATGCAAGCGTTTATTTGCTAAAGGTATTTAATATTATCTAAATATATTTAAGTTTTAACTTGTTTGATATATTTATAAGCATTCTTTCAGTGTTTTATTTTAAATATTTAGGTTATTTTTAAATGTCATTATATTGGTAATACTTTTGTCATAAAAATCCAGAAGCTGGTTATGATATATTTATTACTACAGTAATATAATTGAGGTCTGGTTGTTAAATATGTTCAATAATTTGTTGGCCTGAGCCACCAAAAATAATATCTTTTTAACAAATTTCAAAATATTTTAATTCCAATATCAAATCTAGGCCCACAACCGAGGGGTACTAAGGGGAATTCTTATGAATTGGATAACTTATATGTTCTCTATAGCCAATCAATCATGACCCAATTTCAATTTCTCCTTACTATTCAAAATCATTTTTCTAACACACCCACCAACAAGTTATTTTTTTAAATTAATTTTGAAAAGCTTTATTTTTGTAAGATATTTTCATAGTACCTGTTACCCATTGCTAAGGAGTGAAGGGAAAGTTAATTGCATGGTAATGTACAACCACTTTAGTATTTTATAAAGATTGCAAACCCTTAGAGAACAAAGCCCGCACAGACAAACCAATCCAAGGCAGATTCTTATCTAGACACTTGAAACTTATTTCTTTCAAAATCTTAACTCTACCTTCCGTTACAACTTAACATGTGATGTAAAAAATAGTTTAGGAATAAATGTGCTAGTACTTCAAAGTATCAAAACTAACCAATGTGATATATAAAATAGTTTCGGAATATATGTTCTACTTCAAGGGAACACTAATACATGCATACTAGTTGCTAGTAAACTAAGCTTACAGAAGAGAAGATTATCTGGCACAGTATTACACAAAGACTTGGCAATGTTCGGCCAGACTTTTCACAACACAAAATATGTGTGTTTATAACACACTTTAATTCACATTTATATTTTAGTTTGGGGGCATTCAAGTATTACATAAGCATCTTGGGGAAGGGGGTTAGGGTTCGAGCTTTGTTTATTTTTGCTGACAAGGGAGGGGAGTCAGAACAATGCTTACATAAGACAGAGAAAGCCGGGCAAAATTGAGGGAGGGTGCATCGCAAGCCGCTTGGATGTCAGGCAGCTTTGGACAGGAATGAAGATGCTGAATGTCTAAATGAGGAAGACGCGGAGAAGCCTATAGAAGTAAAGCAAAGCTTGATTGACCTAACCTCCCCTCTCCCCCAAATATAAACATAATAATTCAAAATGTTGAGACATGGATTCAAGGACCTTGGTCATCAAATTAAATGGTATTTAGACCATAGGGTATTTTTTTATAACTTGAATTAAAGGTAAATTTAATTTTAAATATACCAGTGTAAAATGTCAATTATTTAGCAATATTAATTTATACTGCTATGTTAATAACTATAAGCAATTTATAAAAGGGATTAATTTTTATTTTGTTTATCATCACGTCTTACTACCTGTTGAGGCGATAGGCAAACTTGCAGGAAAAAAAGAATGGTTATTCCTGTGAACAAATGAAAAAAAGGTGACAAATCTTATGTAAGCAGGGAGGGGGGGCAGGCATTTGATTATGGAGGGAGGGAGGAGTGGTTAAAAATGGCCAAAAATGTGCTTATGTAACAGCATTGGGAAGTTTGTCATTTCATATTATTGTGGCTTCTAATTTTGTTCTCTTTAAAATCCAAACAAAAAAGATTTTGGACTGTAATTATTTCATGAATTAAAACAAAGAAATGAATCACAACTATGGGATTAACTGGGAGGAAAAAAAAAATCACCCTTAAAATTTAAGATCAAGTGATTCCAACTTTTAATATAGTTGAAATTAAAAAAATACTTTTTGTTTAATTATTCTCAAATGGGAAGTGATAGCTAGCAGTTGAAGAAATAGTCTTTAATAATAAGACCACCAATTGACTTATTTTTAATACTATTCATTAACTATTTTGGTCTTGGGTAAGAAAAAGACTATATTTAATTTGTATTTGTTCATGACAACAAATATAATATAATAATAGTGAGAATTTAAAATCGGAAATGCCATAAAGTATCTTCTATTATCCCTTTTTGTGGGTCTTTTTTGCCAAGTATGAACCTAAATCAACCTAAATGGTCAGATACATTTTACACACAAGTCAGTTGAAAAAATATAGCCTTGATTAGTCATTTAATTGATCACAATGTTGACTAATGAGAGCTTTTAATGTCAATTTACTATAGAATAAACCTGAATTTATCTTTACATTCAATAAAACTAAATTTATTAGATTCAGCATTTATATCATTATATAAGTGAGATTTAGGGTGTCCAGCAAAAAATTAGTTTTACAAATCCCTGTTTTTTCCACATTTTTAAGTATAAATACAGTTTTAATTGGTTGATTTTTAACCAGCAAACATCACATTATATTCAAAAAATTATATTTTTAAATACCATCTATTATATTTGCCTGCAGGCCATACAAATTAATAAAAATATCACAGCAGTCACAAATCAAACTGCAATTATTTTAAATATCACTTCAAATATTAATCAGACTAATGTCAATTAAACTTTAAATTCAGCCTTTCAAAATTCTAGAGAAGCTATGTTTACAAATTCCTAAACATGTACTGACCTAGGCAGTTACCCGATTTTTCCCTGTTTTACAAATCACTGGACACCCTGGAAATTTTAAGCTTGAGTTTTAACTCACTTATGAAATCAAAGCTAAAAGACATTTCTTGTAGTCTCCGGATGTGTCACCCTGAAACAATTTACAAAACAGTAAAACTATGAGAACACACATACAGATGGACATTTATCAAATGTTTATAAAACAATAGGAGTGTTTTGTAAACCATTATAATAAACAAATGAAATAATAACAGGGTTGCCACTATTATCTTACTACAAAAGCTCGTGCTTTTTTCCAGATTTTTCTTAAAGTAATTTCCATTTTCCAGATAACTTAGAATGCAGTATAGAGAAAATAAAAAATTATCTTTTACTAAATTGATTTTATGAAGTCATGTAAATGATTGTTTAAACAGGATGATTGGAGCTTTATAGGGAAATGTGTCTAGTGGCAAGGCAGTCCAATGTTTCAGAAAGGCGATGATAAGACATGTGTTCAAATCTACATCATTGGTAAGGATGGGCCCTTTAATCCTTAAGGATATTAGAGATTTGAGACTCAAAGCCTTATGAATTTTATTTATTTTCAAGTGAAATTGGTTGTATAAATCTAATATTGCGTAAGTGACCTGCTATGGAGAAGAGAAATGACCTTGAAATGTAAAGAAGTATTGTACAGGGTGTACTTTATACCCATTGTCACATATGCAGCAGAAACATGGACAATAAATGTAAGAGAGCCTAGGAAAATGGAGACCATGAGAATGAAGTTTGTGGGGAGCATGTTAGCTGTCAAGAAGAGAAACAAGATTAGGAATGAAGTTATCCAGGAAAGAGTTGGGGTACAGAAAGTACATCAGATAGTAGAGGAAGCAAAACTTAGATGGCATGGGCATGTAATGAGGATGGAAAAAGATAGGATGCTGAAGAAAATGTTGGAAATGAAGTATGTGGGGAAAATACCGCAGAGGAGGTCAAGAAAGAGATGGGAGGAGCAGATAACAGAAAAGTGTTCAAGTGAGAGGGGAAGAATGAAAGTAACTAAAGGAGAAAGAGTGGTGGAAGGATAGAGGAAGATGGTGGCATTTTACTAAACCGAGCCGGCCAGAGGCTGAAAACAGTTGTTGTTGTTGATGATGATGATGATGATGATGATGATGATGAATATTGGTTATTGGTGGTTAAGAACCTGTTATAACTATAGAATAAACTAAGCAACCAGGGCGCAGACCAGTAATTTAACATTTAATGAATGTATGAATGTTATAATAAATGACTTATAAGAAATAATGTTGACATTTAGTTAATACTTGTATTTTCTATTAAATCTATATTTCCTCTTATGTTCATAATTATTCTAAGATTCGAATTATAATTTCAGATTCAAAGATAAATTGAAGATTTGGATTTGTAAAATAGTGGATTCGACCCAACTCTAATCCTTGGTTCTTTAATTTCCATCGATGAAAAACCCCAATATTCAAAGCTTGTAATTCACAAATATTGTAGTGTTTGTGATATTCCTGGTTTTTTCCCTGATTTTTCATAGCCAAGATATCCCCTGTGATTTTATTGTTCCTCCAGTTTCCCAGGTGTGTGGCAAACTTGATTTATACAAAGTGTCAAATACTGATCTAAAAAGAATTCCTATCCAAGAAATGTTAGCTTGTTTTCCATTTAAATAGGTTTTTTTTAAATTGGAGGCTTTTTTAAGTTGGATTAAAAGACTAACAGTTAATTAGATCATAAGTTATATATGGCACACACATGAAGGAGATTGTATTGGTTTTTATGTGCAATATTTTTTTTATTGCTATGGAAAAAAAAATACAAATTTATTAGAATGAATTTTTATCCTTGATCTAATATGATTTGATTTTATTCACATAAATGAGTCTCTATATAATGATCACATGTTGATGGTGGCAGGCAAAGGGGGATAAGAATGTAGGAGAAACGTCTAAAAACAGGTGTGGAGGCTTAAAAATGAAGAGGCAAGAGAACTGTGTTTAATAAGGCAGGGAGTTTAGTGCCCAAGGATTAGATGCAGAGTGTAGAGGTGGAGGGGGGAAGGTAAAACATAAGTTTAGTGGGAGCTGCGGAGGAGATATGTGGGAGGACAAGTGATAAGCGGAAGTGGAGGGAGATACCATGGTGGAACGTCAAGTTGAAGGAAGCAGTGGAGGAGTTTTAAGAATAGGAATGAGGAAAGAGAAGAGTATAGGGAGTAGAAAAGAAGGGAAAATTGTATGTAATTGTTATTTTTGTTTTTGCAAGCCTGTCATTTTGTGCATTGTCTATTTGATTATTCACCAATGTTTTTAGGTGAACTCTTAATGAAAGCATGTTGCATTTTCTGGTTGTAAAGATTCATTCATGAACCATTAACATAAACATATGTTATGAATAACACCTTTTTTTAAATTTTTAAGTAGGCCTAATAATTTCAAATAGACTCAAATTAGTTAGACATGAATATTTGAAACAGACTTCAAAAGCTTAAAAAACTCAACTTGAACTCAAATTTTCAAGAACTTGCACATCCTTTAATGCTACCTATTTTCTCTTCAGAGAAATAATAGCGTGTCCCTCTTAATTACTCCATAATTATTACTCCCAATTATGCTAAATAAATAATATTACTGTGGAAAACAAAGGTAAAAGAAATAAAGAGCTAGGTAGTGGCAGAAAACAACATACCGATATGAAATCCTCCAACGTCTTCCCGTACTTTGTCTGGAAAGCTTGCTTAATGTCCACCATGTCAACTTCACTACGGGCGATGACAATCCTGATGAGAGTTCTGTCGCTTGTTCCCATCCCTGCCATGCTGTCATGAAGACGTTCCGCATAGAACAAAGCTTTGTTGCGGACAGACTTCACTGGAAGTTAAAAATAATGTGTCAGAGATGGATTGAACCCACTTGTTATAAAATTTGAATCATTTTACCTACAATATCTAATCTTGAATCCGAATAATACAAAACAAAATAAAATATTCCATAGTGGTATTAATATTTTTATTGTGATTTTATTAACATTATCTAATAAATTAATGGTCTGAGGTCTTATTTAGTTTATTTTGACTATAACTATAGCAAATATAATACCCTAAATAAAAAATGCATATAAAATGTTAAAGGTATTTTTTAATGATTCTCTTATTAGATTTTTTTAGCCCTCTAATCTACTTGGATTCAGAGATTTGAAGGGTTCCTCTAGTGTATATAATTTTTAGTGACACTAGATTAAGTGCACTAATCTAGTTCAAAAAATAGTTTTTTATTGAAACATACTAATTGATGCTATTTATGCATAATCATATTTATGGTTTTAACAAAAAAAATATTTATTTATTACAGTTTTCCTTTTAAAGTTATATGTATTATTAGTCTAACACATTGCAAAATAAATTATAAATAAGAAATTAACATCAAGATTATTTATTCTCTCAATCTTTTACAATATAATTTAGAATTAAACAACAGAAAGAAGAGTAAGACACACACACCTACCAGAAAACTGTAGGCCTCAAAGTTCAGAATTAAAAATACAACAAAAAACATAATTATGAACTCTTTTCGGCTGAAGGAGACTAAAGGAGGTATCCTGAAAATTTCATAATTATGTGTCTTGTTTTTTTTGTGGCACAGTTTTCTAGTACATGTGTAGGCCTTGCCCTTTCATCTCCTTTTTAGTGTTTAATTTAAAATAGTCGTTTGGGGTAATTTTTCCTTTGTTGACAATATAATTAAGGTCAAGCAAAACTTAAACTATGTAGAGTAGAAAAATTATAAGCAACATACCAATAGCACGTAGTCCGGTCTCTATATCACCAGAAAACTCATTCTTGATAGCTTTCTCAAAATCATGGCCTGTCAAGCGTTCATATTCAATAAAAATTTGTTGAAGCTGGGCGTAGTTACGAGAACACAAGATAGCATTAAATATAGACTCATCTGTTCCAAAGCGCAGTTCACCTGTAAGAGAGAGAGAAAGAGTGTGTGTGAGAGAGAGAAAAAGTACATTTTACAAAGTAATAAGAAGCTAGGTATTATACGTCATCAATCATTAATCTAAGGAATTATTTCTCTTTAAAGAAAACCTAGTTTCACTTTTAAGGAATGTTTTGTTATAAATGGTAATGTAAGGTGTGGTCCTTTCATTGTAAAAGCCATATTGTGCTTTTTCCCTTTTATGAGTTTATATCCTTCTTTCCTGTACCTTCTTCCATATACTATCACATAACCAAGGAATTAAGATAGACCTCAATGATATACAAATACCATCCAAATTGAGAGGTATATTTATTAGTTAACTATATATTTTACCAAAAGCCAATTAGAAAAATCCAAAGACTATTGTTTGGTTCTGTTTAGCAACTCTTACGGAAGAGAGCCAATTTTCCTGTAAATAATTCCATTTTCACTAATGAAACACGAGCAATTATTATTTAATACTAGGCCCATGTGACGTTCATATTATTAATATATAATACAAAGTACTAAGAAAATATAAAAAATACTTAACAAGTTAAATAAAAATCTGAACTTTATTTCCAAATTTGTTTGCACACATAACAGCTTTTTCACATAAAATAATACTTAGCACCACGCCTTACTACCCGTTTGGGTTACACACTTAAGTACTAATTAGGCTAATGGGTTAGAAGTTGGGAAGGTTGAATATATAGGAAGTGAGCCCGCATTTATGTAGAGGTAGAGTGTAAAACCATTTAGGGAAAACCACCCCGAGTTTACCTGAGCAAGATTTGAACCTCAATCTCCCTGCCCTTGACAGTCTAGCTCAACACGAATCAAGCGCGTTAAGCAACTATGCCACCGAGGCAGGTTTCAATTAAAAAAAGCACAACGAATCAAGCACGTTAAGCAACTATGCCACCGAGGCAGGTTTCACATAAAAAAAGCACAATATGGACATTACAATGAAATGAGGAACAGAGTTAAGAATTTACAAGGCCACCACAGGAAACAAAAAATAAGAACAGCGTGATGCAAGGCACAGCAATTAAGCCATTGCCTGTTCAGGCATCTACTCACTTCTACAGAAGAGAGTACCTGATGATCCCAGAAAATTATTCTACTGTTTTAAATGTGAGCTTTGGAATTTGAATATTTTATATTTGGTGTGTAAGCCACAACCTTCTACCCCCCTTCCAATGTAAATGTATCAAATGAAAGGTTACCTGCACGCAGCAACTGTTGAGCATCGTGAGTGGCGGATGCTGGGTCCACGGAGTAGCTCTCATCACGGTTTGCCTGTATTTAAATACAAGTGTCCTTTATAGTGCAGATACATAATTTTCAATAAAAAAGGGATATGTAAGACAGTAAAAAAGAGTGAGACAGGCCTAATACACTTTTACTCAAATCTGAATATTTAAACAATGTTTATTTAACTTACAAGCCCCAAATATCTAATGAGAATCAGAATCTTAGAAGAGAGCACAAGAAGTTAATTAACTTTCCTGAATTTTGTATTCTTCCTGAAATCAGATTTTGTTCAAATTAGGTGGTAAATGAATAATAGTGGGTTTAGTTGCTAGGATTTTCATGTTGTTTTCATTGCGTCTGAGTACCTGTTTAGGTTGTCTGTATAGCGGTGCACTAATTAATGCTAATGAAACAAGGAAGAGGAAGATAGAATTTCAGAGGAGATATACCAGCATTTGTGTGGAGGGAGAATGGAAAATCATATAGGAAAAACTATGCTCAGTATACCCAATCAGGATTCAAACCTAATTTTCTCATCATCAGAAATCCAGCTTTATTATCAGATTTAGATTAAAGGATGCTAACTAAGATTCAACAGACCCACACCTAAAAAATGTTACTCTAATTTGTTTTCCTAAACTACTACCCTTACAGTGCAAAGTGACACAAGAAGACGCTTGAAGCTCCCAGAAGTATCTCCAGCCAAGTCTTCTTCAAATGAGCTGCGGTAAACTACAAAAACATAGTGAAAAATTTGAAGAAAATTAATACAAGGATGTAATTTAATATTTTACGTATTCTAAACACAAACGTTATGAAAAGAGGTTTTATTATTTTAAGGTTTAGTACAGAAGATGACACATTCTTGAACTGGGAGGACAAAGGTTTGATTCCGATTGATTGCACTAGTTTTTAAAGACTTTCTTTAATGTTGGTAGTTTAAAGGGGTGTGGTAATTTGTTGATTATGAATATTTTAGGATCGAATAGAGAACATTTTCAATTAAATGCAAATAATCTCAAATTTGAACAGCTTATAAAATTTTGGTACAGCTTGGTATTACTTAATAGTCTATTTTTTTTAATATGATCGGCAAAATTTGGAATAAAATCACATGAAAGATATTCTCACTGAAATTTAAAACTTTCTTTGCAAACAAACAAGTTGTGTTAAACAGTAAAGTTATGAATAAAAAATATCCCTTTTTATGTTATTATGAATTATAATCAATGTTAATCACTAAGTTTTACAAATTTCAAGCTTATTATTAATAAGCATCATAAGTGTCATAAAACAAATTCCAATTCAAAATTAGAAAATATAGAAATATTTTTCAAATCTTGAATCAGATATTTTCCTGAATCCTTGATATTCTTAATTATTCAAGGGTCCTATTCCCAAAAATAAGTATGAGTAAAGCCATTCATTAAAATAAAACATTTAAAAATAGTAGTGAGATTTTTAAATGTTACTCACTGTTTTCATAAGCGGCTCGAATGATTCTTAGTTCATTGTTGGTCATGGTGCACAACACTTCAATGAGTGTCTCTTCATCTGTTCCTATCCCACTCAGAGCATCATGGATCTCGTTTGCATAAAACTGAGGTAAAGGTGTCATCATGGCCACAACTAAGTCCTCAAAATGGCCACTCAACTCACTCTTCAGATCTTTAATCAAGTCCTACCAAATAGATGGAAAATTATTATTTCTAAAGGTAAAGAGTTTTATTATTTTACTTTGTATGAAAGACATGGTTAAATGTTGTAAAAATATTCATCATCATCAACAATAACTGTTTCCAGCCTCTGGCTGGGTCAGTTTAGTAAGATGCATCCATCTTTCTCTATTATTACACCATTTTTCTTCCTTTATTAATCACTTCCATTCTTCCCCTCTCACTTGCATACTTTCTGCTCCTCCCATCTCTTTCTTGGCTTCCTTTGCGGTCTTTTACCTACATACTTCATTTCCAGATGAATGAAAAGTGTATTTTACCTATCCCGGAATGGAATGTACGTGCGTACGTATGTACACACGTTCCATTCCGGGATAGGTAAAATACTGTGCATGTAGCTAAAAACACAACTCCTTTCTTAATCTATCTTCATTAACTTTCTCCACACTTCTCTATCTTTGCATAATCTCTTTGCTTCAACAACATCCAAAGTGTGAGTCATACATGCTCGGTTATTCTTAAAACTCTTAATGTTTCTCTTTTTCACTCATTCGTCTGGAAATGAAGTATGTATGTAGGCAGACATGCTACCGACTGAGCTAAAGTGCCAGACTAGAACCATAGACTATATAGAGTATTCACTATATCATACACAAACACTAAGAAAAAGGCACAAGTACTTTAGATTTCAAATAAAAATGGTGAACACGCAAAAACACATCTTTACTCCTTGTGGGTCAACACCAAACTTCTGGACGGTTGCATTTGGTAATGGTTGAATATGTCAAGACTTGCCAGGCAGAAGGTCACACTAGGCTTGCCTGTTAGATCATGTTCATCCATGCCTCCTTAGTATGTCCATGTTGGGGGTTCAAAATACTTATTCATACTAAATAATACTTAAAAACTTTCAATGCTAGTTGTACTTTAATAAAAGTTAAAATAGACAATAATAATGCTAATATGATAACTTATATTCCGCGAGTGCTTGGTTGTTACAATTTTTCACACAAATTTCATCGTCTGTAACTTCTAAACCAAAGAATGAAACTCACAGACTTGTGGAATACCAGTAGAGGTATTCTTGGGAAAAAAACTGAAATGTATATCTAGTCCCCCATTGAAGAAATTTGACCTCTAAATCAGCTAAAATTGAAAATTTTGAAGATGGCAAAAAAGGCAGAAAGGGTGTCAAACCCACACTTTATTTTCCATAGATGCAACCAAACTCTACAAGCCAAGTTTCATCTTGTGGTTCCAACCTTTTGTCACCTTAAAAGGCCATAAAAATTGTAATTATGCTCACAAATTTAGCATAGTTCAAGATAATTTGAGTCATGGTTTCTAAAATATTTAAAATCATTAATCTAGATTTTATGAAATCCGAAAATCCGGGAGAGAGACAACTAACACCCTTGACAACTTTGTAGGAGAGAGGACACTTATGTAAAAGTTTGTTGCAGAGATCAACTAGGAATTTATCTCCTCTGAACTATCTTGATGTCATTAATTCCTTTCAAAGCTGCTGATGCTGTGAACCCAATATCTACAGTAGGGAGTGATTTCATGTTGGATTGTTTCTTTAAATCAATGGCTAGCAATTTTTTGGAAGTATTTGCTGAATTCATTACATCACATTTTACAATTCTATTCATCAAGTTATCAAGTAGTTTATTTAGATCTGCAAACATAAATGGCAATAGAGGTTGATTGCTCTGGTATTTGGTGAGAAATTGCTCCAACTCAAGTGAAACTGATAGCATGAATCCCAACTTTGATGTCAGAAGTTCATCCTTCACAAAATTGCCTAGTGTTTGAAAACTCAGATTTTGGAGGATGCTTGTTAGAATAAAAATACTGTTTTAAATACGGCAGCATTAACTTTGCTCTCTCTAACACCCTTAAGTTTTCTACCCATCTAATAAAACAAAACTTCATCAGGAAAAGAGCTGATCCTGTTGTTCTTTGATAGTCTGCACATATTGTTGGAAAATCTTTAAATATATGATATAGTGAGAGAAAAAACTGGTTAATAGTTCAACTAGAGTTAGCATGTGCTGTTTTGTAAGCACCATGGACAATGTGTAAAAAATAAGTTCCAAATTTCAGTAACTCAGGATCTTGTGGAGAAACTTCCTTCAAGTAACTTTTTAGATCACTTAAAAATTTGAGGTTTAAATTTGCTCCATCCATGGAAACCTGAAACATTTTTTAAAGATCCAAGCCCTTGTCTTTTAGCGCAGATATAAAGTGCATTAATATATCTTGCGCTGTTGCATTACCTAAAAAGCAATATGTTAAATATCTTGTATGAATTTCATTTTCACTCCAGAAGAAGACAACAACATCCATCTGGGTCTTTTGAGCCACAGTATTTATGCTCTCATCAAATGAAATACAATAAAATGAGCATTGTTTAACCATACTCCCAAACTTGCTTTTGAAAAAAGGACATAGTTCATACACAATGACATATCCAAGTTTATCTTTATGTATTTGAAATTTCTGGGCAATATCACTATCGGAAAACATTACTTTAAAAAGATCACTACAAACAGAAAAACTTCTAGCAGAAGAATGTGTCATTACTTGATTAATAGCCCACAATATTTCAGCAGGAGAAACTTAATCTTTGCCAAGGAAGCTCTGAATAGAACCACTAGGTCTAGTTTCAGGGTTCAAAACTACTTCATGATTATTAGCAATAAAATGTACATCTTCATGTAGGCCTGCAGATTACACTGTATTCTTGGCCGTAGGGACCAAGTCCAATAATTGTTTTGCTCCCTCTAGCAGCTTTTACTACGTCAACATGCTTATTTCTTTCCCTTGGCATGAGATCAGATTGAAGATATTCTCATGATACTTATATCAAATTTGATTTTACACAAAGATTAATAATCTTTACTTTTATCACAATCCACTTTTTGTAACCACAGCCAATCTTTAAACACTGTACTGCCCAACCAATCATCTTTAAAGGTTTTTCTTCCGAGTTAACTCATTTCTTCTTAAAAACAAAGGTCACAAGATAAACAAGTTGGATCTGCAGAATACTCACACCAGGTCGAGCTTAGGAATGGTAGTTTTTCTTTTGGGTGGATAGAGGGAGGGGAAGAGGAGTGAGAGGGGGGATGAAATTAAGAACACAACAAATACTGTACTGTGCTATTGGAATGTCAAGGTCAGGCAGGTACACCAATAGTTTGAAGTGGTGTTTGAACTTGAGCAGTTGCTAGTAACTCATCACTCATAATAGTTACTGCAGGAAAAAAGTTGGGGGAGGAGGGGAAGGGGAAGGTTGGCTGCTAGTGCAGTCAAAACAGTTATGGTTTCTTTCTCTAGTATGTAGGGAGGAGGGAGGGCTTACTGTAGAGACTGAGAATAGAAATTTCAGCAAGTGAGGCAAACATCCTCACTGCAAGGTCATCTTCAAGGTCAACTAATTGTGTGACAAACAAGATAGACCAGAGGGGAGTAATTGAGGGGTGGTTAAAATAGAACTATAAGTAGTCCAAATAATATCAGGGCTCTCAAAATGCTTAATCCAACATTTCATTCAATGTAAATAGGCTCAATTTTTTTCCAGTTTCTGATTAAAAATTCCAGTATATTCCAGTAACAAAAATAAAATCAAGTATATTTTCAGTACTGGTAAACACCCTGGTTGTGCTGACCACATTACATCCTCTACCCGCAAAGGTTGGCACTAACACCGCTAAAGGCAGCGGTCGCTCGGTTGGTATAACTAGCTTGCGGGCTCACACTGTGGAGTTTGTTATTTTTTCTGCCTCCAATTTGTGAAACAATATTGTAATGGTTTTTGAAGAACTCTTTTCAATCACAAAACCATCTCAATAAAATTTCTTGTGTGTTTCTATGCATTTTTGTGACTATTTGCTCAACTCATCTAGAAACTACAATATCCATGTTATATATGCTATATTTTTTATCAATTAACAAAACATTAAAAATGGAAAAATAATTGTTTGGTGTTGGTATTTTGAGGCCTCAGCAACACCAAGGCCCCAGGCGAGTGATTTGTGTGCCTATGCGATGATCCGCCCCTGCCCTCCACACAAATGTGGTTTCATTTTGTTTAAGTTCTAATTTATTCATCCCTCCACCATAAATGTATTTAAAATGTGTATAGCCAAGACGACTAATAAGAAATAGTGAAAAAAAAAGTAGTTTCACAATAAGATAGTGTTCAAAACGATTTTTGAAACATAGTAGTCTTTATGAAACTTCAGTAAGGTATGAGATTTCAATTTTACCGAAACAAAATGTAGTTCTACCAGTGGTGTCAAATAATAAAAAGCTTAGCTTCAGACATGGGAATAAACTTTCTGCATACCTTTCCATACAATGTTTTGAATTCCCTTGCAATTTCCATTCTTTGTTGGTTGGTTCTGTAGGCCAATACACTGATAATGGCTTTCTCGTCAGTCCCAAAACCTTTCATTGCTTTGCGAAGAACCTCCGCATCTTGGCGAGGGTTAAAATTAGCAGCAGGTTTCAGAGTGGGTGTACCCTGAAAATAACAGAGTTTTTACACTTTTCCACTAAATGTTGATTAACAAAAAGTTTAAATTATACTACAGTATATACAATTTCATAGTCTTAGCATACATTATAATATGACAGAACAGAGGTGTTTGGTATATTGGGAATTCTGGAGCTGACCCTAGCAATATAATTAATGAAATTTTATTTTAAACATAAATAAACTTAAATCTATCCCAATCAATATAAAGCTAAACAAAGTGTCAATACAATTCCATGAAACTTTATAGACTCTTGTATCAATAAACATAGTGAGATCTGTAGCTCATTGCTTCCATCCAGTGATAGCATTGTAACTTTGACAGCTGTCAGTGGTTGTGTCACATGTTTGGATGTCAAACTTTGTAGCCTTCTTAATTGTCTTTCAGGCTTCTCATTGTTCTGTCACCTTTCAAGACATTTCTGTTTGCAGAAGGAGACATAGCCGCACTATGGAGTTGACACTTTTTATATTGGCAATGTTCTGTGAGTCCTGAGTAACAGGGATGGTTTCCAGTGGTTGTGTAATTATAAAGGGATTAAAGGCTTGCAAAATACCAAAATATTAATTTGAAGGTCAATATTAATGAAATGTTTCTAACAGGGCCAGATTTATTTAGTCAATTATTTATATATATATATATATATATATATATATGTGTGTGTGTGTGTGTGATTTTTTGTGTATGTGTATGTATATGTATATACATAATAAACCAAATAAATCTGGCCCTATGGTGCTAAAATTATATATATATATATATATATATTATTGTCTCTCACTACCTATACAGTTATATGCCTATGTACTAATCACGCTTATGGGTTAGGGATAAGGGAGGTTGAACTTGGAGAAAGTGTACTCACATTAGTGTGGAGAGTGGGAAACTGTTTAGGAAAAACCACCTTCAGTACACCCAACCAAGATCAAACCACAATCTCCCCATCATCGGCAGTCTAGCCTATTGTAAGAGTGACGCCTTAGACCACCTGACCACCAAAGCGGGTTTATATATTTAGTTGCTAACCAAATTTTTACTAACAGTCTATTTAGCTACTAATTTAAGTTTCGCGTCAACTAATTTTCGTATTGTATATTTAGTTACTGAAAATTAGATCCACAAAGATAAATAGTGTTAGTTACATGTAATAGCACCCAATTAATTCATTAAATGGCAGATAAAAATTAAATGTTAAAGTTAGGACCAGACAAATGGTTTACACACACAGACATGTGCATACAAACACACACACACAACTTGTTCTAGATCTTTTAGTACAAACTAGTCTGCTTGTGAGTAAGAAATCATAGTTTGGTTTCAAATGCTCAGTGTTTGATGGTGATGAAGCATGGACTCAAGAACAGCTATATCAAAGATCTAAACATTTTTCAGATAGAAATAAATTCCATGAATATCTCTTTTTCCCCTCCCCTCAGCCACAAGTCAATATCGCCAATATTTGAAACTTGGCCCCTTCCCCCTTAATCAAGTATATTGCGAGACTGACACTAAAGATCAAATGAAAATCAGAATGGCCTACATTTTGTTTGGCCCTGGACATATTTTAGGATATCAGATGCTACTGTGATATAAAAGAGTTTTTTTTTAATCAACACAAGATTCCACAAGTCAATTCTGCACTATGCCTAGCAATAAGCTTTAGTTTAAATTTGAACAACATACACCGATTGTACTATATCCTTAATTATCAGTGATCATTTAAAAAAATTGTTTTGGTTTATTAGCTTTTAGAAAAAAATTAACTGGTCATATTTCTCAATTGCTGTATTTCACCACATAATTGTTGCCACCGCTTAATCGTCACACCTAGCTTTTTCAGTCTAAAAATTTAATTTATAAAATTGAATCACATAATTGTTACATGATAGAGTCCTGTTTGTCACATAAATTTAAAAGATACACAGAGGCACGCAACTTACTCCTCTCTCCCTCATTTTCATGCACCACTAAATATCTAAGACTGTTGACCTTGAATGTGCAGTTGTCTTCTAATGCAATGAGAACCTAGAAGTCTCAATGCATATACATTGTCAATAGGTATACATTTCCGAAAGTCGAGTCACATGGTTCATACCAAGGGGGATGAGCATGCAGGTGAAGCTACCAAACATAAGTCACATGATATGGTAAGACTCGCATCTTCCCATGCAAGATAAACTAGTGATCGCCTGCTAGCATTACTTTAATATTTTTTTAAAGCTTCACATAATGTTCATACCCCACTTTTTTCCACAACAATTAGGCATAAAATATGTGATAATTTTGTGCTGAAATACAATTAATTTGTTCACAGTTTTATTATCTATTGTATTTCACTGAGCTTTCAAATATCTTATCATGAAAGAGGATTAAAGTTTTTATGTTATCTATCATATTTATGAAATCCATACTCTCTTTTCCAAACCATATTTTGATATAAAATGTAACGTTTTCAATTTGAGGATTATATAAAATAATAATGTTGATATACTTAATATTAAACTATAAGTCAGAAATATCTTGTATAATTCCAACAAATATTATTAGTTTGCTAAGCATAAAAAGCACAATTTTTTTTTCTCAAAATAATGATTAAAGACAATATAGTTTGACAATTGATAACTATGTCAATGTGCTCAATTGTGTATTGAGATATCTAGCACACCCTGTCTAAATGAGAAGGCCTATGCCCATTTCCTTCACCTTTCTAACGATATGATTGGATCTAATCATATTTTGTTGGCTTAAGGCACTCTTAAATAAAATAAAAATATATTTTTATTTGGAACTTTCAGTGCATAGGTATCTACTTTTAATAACAGAGCTATTAAAGGTACAAAGTCATGAAATAAAGTGAGTTTTTTTTAGAACCGCGTCTTACTACCCATTCGGGTTGCATGTTTATGTACTAACTATGCTAATGGGTTAATGATGAGGATGATTGAATTTAGAGGAAGTGTACCCACACTTGCGTGGACATAGTGTGGGAAACTATTTAGGAAAAACCACCCTCAATACACCTGAGTGGGATCGAACCATGATCTCCCCCGTGTTGTGAAGAAGTAAAGGTGAAACCGTGCGCATGTTCTCCCACTCCTTCCTTCTTGTCGTGACGTCAACTTCGGGGGAGTCAGGTAGCTGAAGAAGGGACAACTTGAGGGAAACCAGGCAAATATACCACCTATTTAGTGTGTTTAAATATTTTTAGAATTAGTTTGGCAGCAATATTAAATATCTTAGTTTTCCGAAGGATGAACTTAATAAAAAGAAAGTCGATAGTAGTATGTAAGAGGGAGGACAAATTTAATCTGAAAAACTTGTAAGTAATTTTCTCTGACTATACTAACAAATATAATATTGCCACGTTTGATGTTCTATGGATAAATTGTACCAACATTCATTAAAATATTATATATAATTTAATAGTAACAATAAGCTGCACTACAGGGTCTTCGAAACTTATAATCACCTTTAATCCAATCAAAATCCAAAATCATGTAGAAGCTATTTTTAAATAAATGTGTTTGTGTCAACATGTATTTTTACTCTTTTGAACAATATGCATATTTAACTATGCAAATATGCTAGGGGTGAAGTTGGTTGAATTTAGAGGTAGTTTACCCATATTTGAGTAGAGGGAGAGTGGAAAACCGTTTAAGAAAGGGCCCCACCTCCCACTTCCAGGATTTGACAACTGAAGCGGGTATATATTAATTACATTTGTTAGTATTATTGCGTAAGGTCCTACTATTTTATTAGCATTAGTAGGCCTGTTTTATAAAAAATTATGTGAGCTCCGTCTTTTTACCTGTTCAGGCAGTCCTCATATCTATGCTAATAAGGTAATAAATTGCATGGAGAGAGGATGGAAAACCATTTAGGAACAACAACGTAAGTAAATCTGTTTGGTATTTGAACCCCAATCTCCCCATCACCAAAACAAAACCAAACTAGATAAGACTGTTGACTCTGTACACGTCCCTGGCGATGTGGGTGCATAAATATTTTGTTAGTGCTTTTTTTCAAAAAAGTGGACAAACATATCAGATTAAGCTGCAAATTGAGTATTTAAGTTTAGCAATACTGTAGCTTGTATTTTATTAATATGAATTTTCTCTACTTTGTCATTTTAATTCGATTGTATTATATTTTCATTGTTTTTCTGCCGATGTTACAATTTGTCATTAGTTGTGAGTATTTTAAAATCTTAGACATGCAATATAATATTTCATACTTCCAACAATGCTATGTATACTAACACCTTTACAATTATGTTTATAATGGGCAAGCTTTACATGGCTTTACTTCATATAATATTTCAACAATACTAAGTTATTTCTCTAGATCAGGGTTCCCAACTAGTGGCCCATGAAGTTTCTTGAGAAAATAATCTACTGTGGTAAAGTTTGGTGTTTTATCCGAGAAACAGAAAATTTTTACTAGCATGGGAATAAATCCATGTTCCAAATAATTTCTTCCTTACATTTGCTGTATTACATTGACTTAGCAAAGAGTATATTTTTGTCAGAAAATTCGTTTGATACATGTTTAAGTTGGAAACTCCTGTCATAGATGTACACCAAGTGATTTGATTGTTTAGTTTGACAGGCATAGGTGATCACACGGTCTTAGCCTAATCATCAAGCCAATCTACTCTTGTTTGCTAGTGACGGGGAAGGTTGAGATTTGATTCTCAGCTAAGTGTGATAAGGGTGGGTTTTCATAGATGGTTTCCTCCTCCCTTCGATGAGGGTATATATCCTCTAAATTTTACATTTTTAATATCCATATTATTTAGTGTAAATAAATGTGTGTAGCCCAGATGGACGTGGAGGAAAAGTAAGAATGTAAAATTTCTGATTTTATATTTTTTTAAGTCTTGTTAAATATTTAAAATAGGTTCCTTCATATTTATTTTTAATTTTTATATTTACAAAATTATTTCTTTATTAAATTAGACTATTTCTTCTAAGCTAATTATAACATTTCCATCCAACCACAATCTGTTCTGATCATTTTGCAGAATAATATTTCCAAAAGTCTTTGCAATGTCGTAATTTACTTTATTCTCCACAAAAAGGCAGAAAGATAAAGCCATTTGGAAGAAATTAACCATTACTCATTAGTAAACAGCCCATAAATGATTTTTTACCCGAGAAACAAGTATACAGTGTTTATTGTTAGGTAAACATTCATTAGATATCCTTTTTAAACTAAATAATTAAAGCAACCTGTAAAAAATATTGAAATTTAAACAAATCAATTTTCAGTAAATTACTCTTAATTTAAGAGCTAGAGTCTGAATAAAAACATTAAATATTTTAGGATCAAGACCCAGGGACATACATAATTGTTGACTCATCTTTTTTGGGGGTTTGGGACATATTAAACACAAAGATTCGTCCAAATTTCAAGGTTGATAGTTTTCATGATTGCATTATTTTATATTTATATGAGAAAGGAAAAACAGTAATTTCCAATCAAAGATTTTAAAAAATCATAAGAGATAATAGATATGGCCTTAATATTGCAGTTATAAAATAGATGTTTATAATGAAAAAAGAATATAAGTTTACTTAAAAATGGTTTGAAACATTTTAAATATACTTTGCTTTTCTGTTACATATTATATTTTGTTTTGTTTTCTGTTGTAAACAATATAAGTTTTTCTTGTGCTTTATTCATAAAAGTCAAGGATTTTGTTAGAAATTCATAATTTAATTTAACATTGATGGAGTTATTGAAACAAGACGTGTTCTTTAACGTGTGCATCATAACATTTTGAGTAGTAAAATATCAATCTATTATTTTTATTGTCCTTGTTTGACCAATTTAACAAGTTCGTTCACTTTGCATAATAATGTTAAAATATATGTCATTTTATTATTTCACAGCCATATTATTCTTGCTATAAATATTCTAAAAGATTGCTACATACCTCTACATTATTCTGTGGTGATTTAGACAAGCTATATTGTTGAAATCTAAAAGATGACTCGAGAACATGCCATAGCGAGCAATGCTCGCAGTAAAGCAAGTCCCCCTAAGCTGATGTAATGCGCAGAAACGGACGAGTTTTAGGGGCCAGATGGTTTCACCTTATTTCATCCACAACGGATCTCCCCGTCATCGGCAGTTTAGTCCATCGAGAGACTATGCGGCCACAGAAGCGAGTAGAGTCAAATGTTAATATGTAATTAAATTCCCGTGTGATAAAAAGATTGAGCAACCCAACTACATGTCTAAGGGTCAATGATTTGAACCCTGGTGATCTTTTATTAATTAGATCATTTTTTATATAAATTTGTATTTTACTTTAGATAAACTCTTATCTTATGTTAGTTAAAAGAGTGTTGGTAACATCGTGATTAAACCTCAAATAAAATAAATAAAAAGATAAGGATGGTCGAGTAAGGTGAACATTTTGAGGAGTATACATGATTAGATGTTTAAAAAAAGGATTTTATTAAATGAATAGTTCTACTATGTTACGCAATAAGAAAATGGTAAATGTACAACTAGGTCCCTATCAAGTTGTTTTTATCTATAGCAGCGGAACTTCCTGCAAATAGCACACCATAGTGAGATTTGATATAATAATCTTGTTCCTGGTTTTTTTTTATAGGCACGTAACACACTAGTTAACACATAATGGCTACTAGTGCTTCACATTGTTAGACTTTTAATCGACATTCCTATCTGGGATTTCCATTATCAATAATTAGAATATTTGGGACAAAATATTTTTGTAAAAACTACTTCACCTGTCAGTAAGTTCCCTGGTTTTTAATTCAGGATGATATTTGAAACAATTCATGTGACTGAGTACTAAAATGGTTGGTCCTAATGTATAAGACATCATTCTAACAATAGACCCGCTTATCCGTTTCGGTAGCCTTATGGTCAATGGACTCTAGACTGCCAATGACTGGGAGAGAGAGATGCAAATCCCGGTCGGGTGTACAGAGTGGTTTTTCCTAAATGATTTTACTCTCCCTACATGCAAACATGGGTACAATTCTTCTAAATATAACTTTCCTCATCCCCAACCCATCAGCGTAATAAGTATATAAGTGTATAACCTGAACGGGTGGTAAGATGCGGAGCTAAAAAAATGGATTGACAGTGACTAGGATTTCAGGGTAATGAGGGTGTTTTTTTCCTAAAAAGTTTCCCATTATCACTTTGCACAAATAAGGTAACACTCCCTCTAAATTATACCTTCCTCATATCAACCCGATAAGTGTGAATATGTATATAGCCCAGAATAGGGATGTGAAAAAAGTATCAATGCTTTACTAATATCAATATTTTTCTTTCGATGTGAGTATTTTTTTACTCAATACTTTGTTTCCAATACTTTTATTGATATAAGTACTCACACTCCGATATCAGATTAGTATTGAAAGAAACAACTTTTTGTTATCTTCACTCATGCTGGGATTAAATGTTTACTAGGGTGGACTGTGGTGGAAGAACAAATTGCACTATTTCTAAATTCTCACTCATTTTCTGCATAACAAACAAGAAACAACTGAAGAGGATTGGCAGCTACAAGCTATTCATTAATAACTTTATTTTATATCTGAATGTTGTTTTTTATGTTATTGGTTCACTTAAGAGTTCAAGCAAGGCATGTTCACCAGCTTTAATGGTTGAAGAAGGGTTCAAAATAGATTGAAAATTATATTACTAATCAAATTTAGCTATATTTTCATAGACGTTTTGAAAGCTGGTATGGTAAAACCTTTTATAATATCCATCATACAATACTATCTATCAAACCTTTCAAAACATAACATAGATGCAAAAGACCTAAGTGTACTATAGTATGGTTAAATCATTATAATTTTCAGTGTTTAAATAAATATGAAAATACAATTATGATGCCAATGTTGAAATTATTAATACTAGATTAAAAACAAACATTTTTCCAGATTAAAATTTTGATACCAATACTTATTGTTATCGGTACTAGTATAGTATCAATATCACATCCCTAGCCCAGACAACATTAAGATGCGGTAAAACTCCCACCCTCCCAAAAAAAGGACTAGATAATTGATTTAACTGGACTTGTAGCAAATAATATTTTGATAAATAAAAATTCTCCGTGAGTATTTAGAGAAAATTTAACATGACCACCAATAACTATAGCACTTTGAAGTTGTAAGCTAATTCACCATTTGTAGCCTCTTTATACACAAATAAACTAAAACTGCGCATGCAAAGCCTTAATCACACTTAAAACACTTTTTTTATTGTAATAACTCTATTCATTTATAATGCAGTGTTAATTCCATTAAAAGAAACAAACCATGCTTCACATGTTACCGATGCTCATGAATTTTTAATTATAAAAAGTGAACCAATACTTTGTAAAATTAATTTTAGTTTCTATATTTGTGAGGAGTTTTCTAATGTTCCATTAAATAATGAGGGTGTCAAATATAATAATAGGTTGGTTCAATAGGCTATATATTTGTATATATAAATACAAATTACATACAATGATGAAAGAAGTCAAATATCTACACTATTTAGGGTGTTCAAAAACAGGGTGCTTAGGAATATATTTGGTCCGAAGAGGGATGAGGATACTAGGGAGTGGAGGAGCTTACATAATGGTGAGTTACATAACCTGTACTCATCACAGGACATTGTTAAGATAATCAGGTCTCGTCGATTACGGTGTGCAGGACATACAACAGGAAGAGAAGAATTTAAAAGTGTGTTCAGCGCATTAACTGCTAAACGCAATGGGAAGATCTAGATGCAGATGGAAGAATAACATTAGAATGAACCTGAAAGAGATAGTTTGGTTGGTATGGTGGACTTGATAGATCTAATTCAAGATAGGAATAGGGTGTAATGTGAGGGACTCGATAGAACTGACTCAAGATAGGAATAGGTGATATACTTTTGTAAGTACGGCAATGAACTGAGTTCATAATCCCATAGAGTAAATATGTAAGTGGGGCCCAAGTAAGTAATTTGAAATGTTAATGGAAAGAGGCAAACATTTAAGGAATTCTTCAGGAAGGTGTTTAAAAATTATAAACTCAAAATGTGTGGAGTAATTAATTAGCTAACGAAAATTGATGATTCATAGAAACTATAGATAAAATGTTTCATATACAATCAATCAATGTTAGAACTAAAAGTACTCCTAGTTAAGCATTTTCATAACGAGAGAAAATTATTTATCTTTTTAAAATTTCTGTTAGTGCAGGTAGTGTATTTTAATCAAATAAAAGAGGTGATTATCATACATTTAAGTGAATTTTGTTTCAAAAATTTAGGCTATAAAGTGAATTATCTCCCCAAAAGATGAATTAATTTGCTAAATTATAGGCTCACCTTTTTATATGTGGCCCGTGCTGTTTGACTGGTGTTGCCTGCAGGTTGGCCGTGGGAGGGGCTACTGTGGTACTGGGTTTGAGAGGGAGCAGGATAAACCGGCCCAGAGGAGTAGGGCTGCGGTCTGAAGGATGTGGGGGCTGGAGAATACCCCATGCTAGGGGTAGGATAGGGAGATGATCCAGGGTAGCCAGGATATGGGGCAGACATACCTCCAGAGGGAAACCCTGGATGGCTAGGTGGACCCCCTGTGGGATGGGCAGGGCTGCTTGTAGGGTAGGGGGAGTGAGTCGAGGGTGGATTGCTTGAAGGATAGGATTGGTTAGCTGATGGATACATGGAAGGTGGGTTGCTCGATGGGTAAGGGGCATTTGTTGAAGGGTAAGGCTGATTAGAGGAAGGATAAGGGGCATTTGTTGAAGGATAAGATTGGTTAGATGATGGATAGGGAGCATTTGATGTAGGGTAAGGTTGGTTAGGTGATGGGTTAGCAGATGGGTAGGAAGGATTATTAGATGGGTAAGGTGAATTCATTGAAGGATAGCCACCCTGACTTCCAGGAACCGAAGGGTTAGTTGGATAGCTTAATTGGCTTGTTGCATGATGAGGTGGAGGATATCCAGCAGGATAAGGATTTCCAGGAGCACCCTTGAAAAGAAAAAAAAGGATATCAGTGTATGATTAGGTTTTCTATTAGTGGGAAGGATATTTTGTTTACAGTATAGTGACATTTGATTATGCTACACCCGGCTCATTAAGTAGTACCTCTGCCTATTTATTTAAGAGCAAAAGGTTTGATTTGTGGCAAGTGCAGAAAAAGTGTTAATGTAGAATTTGATTTGTTTAATTTTCCATTCTGAGATTTAATTGATGTGTTTGTGTTAAGAGTTAGTTAGAATAAGCCACCAAGAGCATGTACATACATTGACATTGAGCAAACATTTTTTCATAGTTGCTTACAATGATTATTATTATTATTATTATTAGTACAATAGAGTCTCGGAAACTCGATAACTTGACATTCCGTGTAACTCGACATGTGCACACAGTTGTTGGGACCAGTCATCACAATCCAAGGTCATTCAACTGTAGAACCTCTTAGTTTGTTAGTAACTCAAGTGGAACAGTTGTACTGTGTTTGTTAGTTTTCCAATTCAGTAATGTGTTATTTGAATCAATACAATATTATATGTACAGTACTGTACTGCATTTCTGTATATTAAACGTATGTATGTACACCATTATATTACCACTTAATATATTGTACTGTACTATATTACTGTTATTGCACCATACAATACTACATTACAGTACAGCTGTACCTAATATTCGATACTGTGGTGTGATTCATCCTTGTTTCATAAACATGACATAGTAAACATGCATCTTTTATGCGAGTTCATTCGTAAAACTAGACATTTCAATAACTCAACAACCTCTCAGTCCACATTAGGTCGAGTTTCCGAGATTCTACCCTAATTAAAATTTGGAATTTGAATAAATGGTGAAATAGAAACTTGGGCTTTGTATTAAGCTAAACATGGAAAGTGTGAAATGTAAAATGTATGGAGTTTGCCATTTTAAGATAAACACTGTGTTGACCTACAAATAAATACATTTAACATTAGAGCTGAATAAAGGCTCATATACTCCACCTCTTTTTAGCGCTATATCAAAACAAGACATCTCCAAACACACCTTTACTTGCATATACCTTTAAAAATAGTTTCAAATGAAATGGGCATACTTTTACCTATTGTTACACATGCAGCAGAAACATGGACAGTGAATATAAAAAAAACTAGGAAAGTGGAGGTCATGATAATGAAGTTTGTGAAACAAGATTAGGAATGAAGTTATCTGGGAAAGAGTGGGAGTACATGAGATAGAAGAGGAAGTAAGATGACTGAGATGGTATGGTCATTTAATGAGGATAGATAAGGAGAGGATGCCATAGAGAATGATGAAGCTGAAGTATGTAGGAAAAATACTGCAACCTAAGCCAAGAAAGAGTAGGGAGGAGAAGATAACAGAAAGTGTGCAAGTGAAAGGAGCCGAATGGATGCAATTAAAGGAGGAAGAATGGTGGAAGGATAGAGGAAGAAGATGAAGGCATTTTACTAAACTGACCCGACCAGAGGTTGGAAACAGTTGATGATTAGGTAAATGTGAAAATGTATTGTGTGGATTGTAACAAAGGTCTACCCTAGTAACTGTTTAGGATGATTTTTACCACTAGAATGGCACAATTGTGCCTAGTTAACTCTACTATGAAAAATATATAGCCTATGTTAACATCAATGAATCAGAATTTCAGCATTATATATAGCCCATTAATGTAAGTTATGAACTTACAAGTGAGATATAATCACTATCAAATACTAGTAAGTCCTAAACTTACAGAATAAATAGTGATTGTGTAAGAGTAACTTAAGTTAATAAATACCACATATTGAGATATAGATATGTTTATAAATTGTATCTAAACTGATATTTTCAAATTTTAGCTCAACTACTTATGTTGGGTATTTTCAAGGTTAAGTGTAAGGCTAAAAGGTTAGATTTTTAAAATGTACAAATATTCCCATGTAGATTTATAAGAAGCCTGACTCAAACCGTTATAATAGATATTCAATAATAAATATAATAGACCTACAGTTAACTATTTTTTTAGAACCATTTCAAACACAAAAGGCCATTTTCAATATTTTTTAAAACCAACTCAAAATAAAATTAAGAAAATGTAATATTTAGAAGGAACCAAAGGCATAGGCTATAGGTCACCTGCATCTGTGTTCACGCAGTCAAAAATGTCAGGCTCACAAACTGAATTATTGAGACCTCCCCGGTCTAGGTTTGAATCTTGACCAGGTGCAATGGGGGGTGGTTTTCCTCAGATGTGACTAGAAAATTTGTGTTTCTTTTTCTTTCAATTACCTCTGTTCTAACGCAGGTACATTCAATCTCATTGTCCTTCTCTTTCCTACCTTTATGTTAAAATATTTTTATAGCAATGTGTCTTACTACCTGTTCAGATTATACGCATATATGTATTAATTAAGTTAATTAGTTAGGGATGAGCAAATGAGTAAATGTACTCATATTTATGTGGAAAAAGAGTGGAAAAGCATTTTAGAAAAACCAGCCTCAATACACCCGACCAAGATTCAAACTCTGGTCTAGTCTAAACACAAGAATGACACCTTGGAACATGCGGTCACAGAAGCAGGTATTAAAATGTTAAATAACCCTTTGGTCAAAACACATTAAAAAAAAAGAACAAATCTATGGAACACAGACTTTAAAAAGAAAACAAAATGATTCAATCCAAAAAAAATACATTGAATTGAGTTTTATACTAAACTACTTTGGTCCTGTAATATTCTAAGTTGATATCGCAAAGACTGGAATGATAGGTTATATTTCTACAAGATTTAATAAGCACTATACTCTAAAATACTAACTCACCAGTTTTTAAAATTTGTCACAAATTAATTTATAGTAAAAATAAATGTGAAAATTAAGTGAATATGCTGAAATGTGCTCCTAGGAAGCATAACATTTATAAATGGACACTATATTGATTTTAATCAACTGAGTGATCGCCACACTGCATGATGTTTATCAAATTGGTGTAATGGTTTATCTCTTAGGCACCTAATTCCAAAATCACCTTTTCTTCAGATCCCAATCACACATTGAAAAAAAACCCTACAAAATGCTAAGCATGTTAATTTACCAAAGCCACAAACAGTTAAAGAGACAAAAAAAAATTACAAATAACTTACTTGTTGGTATGGATAGCCTGGATAGCTCATATTACCACTTCTGAAAGTAATAATAATAAAAAAAGTTAATAGTTTGCAAAGCCAGGACATTAAATGCTTGTTAAGGGTGTGACAAATGTTAGACATTATCCTACAGAGTGTTTGGTTCTATAAATTTGTTTGTGACGTGTGTGGAACTAGTTATGTAATACTATTTTATTTTGAAAAATAACACAGTAGTTATTCTGACAGGAATTATTGTTACAGGTGTGAAATACCTACAGCAAATATGTGTTTGGCCTACATTTATAATAAGAACTAGATGTTTTAATGGAGAGTTTTTAACGTGTATTTGAGTATTATTTAAAATAATATATTTTACGAATAAATGAATACTCAGTGAAAATAATTAAATAATTATCATATAAATTTTAAATGTAGTAAAATCTATTTTAATACATTTATTTAAAATAGACTACTTTCTTATTGGAATGAACACTCAACCAAACAAAACACTTTTCAAAATCAGTCCGCAGAAATTTTGAACAATTACATTCAGTACATTCAAAAGTAAGAACCTTATATTGAAAAAAAAAAAAAAACCTTTACCATCTTTTATGAGAATTATATTAACAAAGGTAGTAACCAAAGAGGCTTAACAATAAAATCATAATCTTTCAAACATCAACATCTTTTTAAAACTCATAATAAATTCTGTCATCGGCAATTTTAATGCTAGGTTCCGGAATAATATTTTGAATCTGATTTACAGAGCCAAAGGAAACATCTTTTGCATTCATTTTATAGAAATGTTTGCCAATGAACTTATTTAAAAACATAATTTTAATCTCCTCATCCTCATCATGTTAGTTTTGGCAAATACCAACATATTCATGCAAGTTATCCTGATTCTCTGAAATTGTGCAAGACTAATGTTCCTATTTCCGAGCCTGCATTTCTCTGTTTAGCAGTTTTGGGGTAAATATTTCTTCTCCTCATTCTTTTTTA
Organism: Timema bartmani; assembly: GCA_902151455.1. NCBI lineage: Eukaryota > Metazoa > Arthropoda > Insecta > Phasmatodea > Timematidae > Timema > Timema bartmani. The sequence goes on from CABFWB010002203.1 coordinate 77,309, forward strand.
CTTCAATAAGTTATTAAGACGAGTCTACATTTAAACATCTTCATATCAATCAAAATGTTTTGGTATTTTGACCAAAGACACAGCATTTTTGAAAATTGGATTTGGGAGAGTGAATAACCAGAAGACAATTATTTGTAACTTCTTTCATAAAGCAATGCTATGATTGTAGGCCTATTTTTGGGATCTGGTATTTACTTGTTCCCATCTAGTAGTTAACAATGCTTTGTTCACTTATATATCGTCATTCATAGGCCCTAACGTGTAGTATTTTCACTCCATGAACAATTTTTGATGCACATCAAAAATTACTTTGCATTATTTACAAACATTCCTGGGCTTCCCTTAATGCCAAACTTTTCTCTTGACTACCCCTTCAGCCACATGAGATGCGGCAAAGAAATACTAGACCTCCTCTCCTTGTATTCCAAAGTTTAATGTTAAAAAAACACAAATTTTACAGAATATATATATATATATTATTTGATAATTAATTACATAATCCAAAGAGCTAGAGCTCACTTATAGGACTATGGAATTACCATAATTGAAATTTTACATAAGTTTAAATTTTAAAAGATCAAAAAGACATTATGAATATTTAATCGGGAAATAAAATTAAACAAAATCAAAACAACAACAACAAATTTAGCAAAATACACAAAACATAATAGAGAGCAGTACCAGTACAATGTTACAGATGAGATAATTTTGAAATAGGTGTGGTAATATTGATAAATACATTTTATCAATAAATGTGAGCTAAACATTAAGAAAATTAAAATAAGTATATATAAAAAAATAACAGCAAATAATTAATAAGAAAGTACTTTGAGATTAAAATAAAAGTCGTGGAAAATTAATTAGTATTACAATAATAAACAATATATGTAGGTATATACAGGGAAATAATAATAGATTCTAAAATATTTACTGAGAAAAGATGAATTTATTAGAATCATTGTGATTTAAGGTAAGTAGATAGGATGAGACTTAAGTGAAGTATTTTACAGTATTGAAGACCTATTTTAATCATAAATAGAGGATAGGTGGTCAAAAACTTTACATAATTTGGGTATGTTGAGTTTAAAGTTGTTCACTGACAAAGACAAAATTTATAATGTTTTTTAAAATTTGTCAGTTCAAGTAAGCCAGTGATATCTGTTGGAATTGCATTATATATTAATCATTTTATTTAAAGTTGGATTTTTTCCATAGTTTACAGTGTTAAAAGATTTATGATATATTTTAAGTGAGTCTCTAGTATGATGACCTGACTGAGGGAATTCTAATTTGTGGGTACTTTTAAGTTTATTTTCATTTCTTTTGTAAGCAAGAATGCCTGTTTGGTAGATAATCAGTTTATCAAGAGGAATTAAATCCAGATATTTATTAATTTCAGTAGTTCTATATTCTCCGACAAATAATTGATATAATGATCTAATAATTCTATTTTGGAGTGCAGATAGTCTTATAATTTTCGATTTGGTTGCAAAACCCCAAATATTACTCATATATATACAATATGAGTGTACCAAAGAAAAATAAAGAGTTATTTTTACTGGATAAGTTAATGCATAGGTACATTGACTTAATGCTCCTGCAATAGGAATTAGTTTTTTTGTTATATTATTTATGTGAATGTCCCATAAGAGATGCTTGTCAATAGTTAGGTCCAGATAAGTAATATTCTACATATTCTAGTATCTCATTTTCCATTAGTATTTTCTTTTTTATAATTCTTTTGTAGCTAGGTTATGAGAATAGGATAAGTTTAGTTTTTTTTTTAAATTAATAAAGTTTATTGGTATGAATCCAGTCTAGCAATGGAGGGATGTCGGATTGAACATTATTTAGTAGAACATTTAAATTAATGTTCTCATAATATAAGCAAGTGTCATTTGCAAAAAGCTGAATGTGTCCATTCAAATTACTTTTGTGTAAATCATTCATATAAACTAAGAAAAGAATTGGTCTGAGGATTGAACCTTGAGGAACGCCACACATTATTTGTTTATAGTCACTAGGGAATTGTTTTTAAATTGTTCAGTACAACCATCAGAATAAATAACCATCTTTTTTGTTTGCTTGAACTTGTTTTACAAACATTGTAATATTTTTTCACAAATGTGTAAACCATGACTTTGTGTCATCATTGATGAATGCAAATGAGCACGCACCACTTTGTTAATCAGCTAAGCATAGCATGTAATAATGGTGACTTGATTATGGCTCTGGTGTGCACTTTGTATTTCATTTTGGTAGATTACTGAATACTCTCAGCAAAATCTTATTGCAATATTATCTCATCTTTGATTTATAAATAGACAGTTGGTTTTCAAGCTTGTTAAGAACATCTTCAATTAATTCTTCCATTTCAACAACAATGAAGGGTTATAAGCCTACACCTCTTCACCCCCAATGAAATTACCACCCTTGTCACCGTTAGGGGACATTTTTTTAAGCACTACAACTCACTACCCTTTCGGGCTATACGCTTATGTAGGTCTACTAATTACACTGATGGTTTTAGGAACTAGGAAGTTATATTTAGAGGCAGTGTACCCACATTTGAGTGGATAGTGAAAAACCATTTTGGAAAAACCACCCTCAGTACACTCAACCAAGATTCAAACCTCAATTTCCCTGTCATCTAGAGTCTAGTCTACTGTGAGAGTCTACTTAAATTATGTGGCCACCAAAGTGCATTAAAGAACATATTAATTGAATTCTAAAATTTTACAAGGTGTCTACTGAGTTGGAGAAATAAAAATTAGTGACCTTTAGGTGACCTTTTTTGACCACAAAATTCCTTCGGTTAACGGTCGAACCCTAATGCACCCACATGTAACATAAGATGCCAAATGCTGACTTTGTCTTTGGTATCATATCATGGGTAGTGGGTGGTTTTGTGACTTTATGACCAAAATATTGCAAATTGTGACTTTTATGGGGCCTTTCGCGACTTTTTTTTGTGACCCAGTAGACACCCTGTTTTAGTGAAAGATTCTATTTTATACTTGGTTTCTGTCAATAAATTTCAATTTTATGCTATTAAATAATGTACCATTTAAGCCTTAACAACTAGATATAATATTATGCAGGTACTTATTTAGCAGACCCGAAAAACCCCATGCATTTATAGATAAATTTAGGTTAAACATACTTTTTGTCTAAGAAATATGTTTGTTACAGGCCTACCCACATACATAGCAGTGTCACACCTATACAATGTATCACGGGTATGAAAGATATTCATTAAGGTTTATTTCCTATGTATTAAGTACGGTAGCACATAAATTAAACCATAAACCTTTATAAGCCTCATTACAGTCTCACTTCGAAAAAAAAAAATTCTGAACCTTATTTAAGTTACGTGTGTGACAAAGACTTGTGATCAAATGTTATAGAGCTCATTATTCCGAAACTGACATAGCTGGAAACAATATATCTGTGGATTTTTAAAGTTCAATGATATGGATTCACTTTAAGGTTTAAAAGTTTGTAACCGAGAAAGGAAGGACAAAAAATCACAGCCAAACTATTGCCTTGCACATATTTAATGATAGCTTTGAGAAAAACCAAAATATAAATTTAAAAAAAGTATTTCTATAAGAGCAATAACATATTGTGCCTTGTCTTATTAAAAATTAATATTTAGGCTAAGTTGTTTCTTATAACTTAAGAAATTACATGGATAGGCTTAATTTCATACGGATTGGCCGTGAAATAGGCTAAAAACTAAGAATCCCACCCTCTTTGCATACATACAGTACTATTCTCATTTTATCACCTAAATTTCTCAAAACAAGAATGAACACAATCGTGTGAATGAGTGACATATTTTTCACTTAGCTATTTTGCTGGCTATTTTCATGGTACCTGTAGTTGCTATAATTATTCAAATAAGCCTATTATTTTATTTAGTCAATTACCCTAAATACTAAAAGATCACCCATATGTATGGGGAAATTGATAATGAAGTATTTAAATATAGTGATATAACAAAGCAAAAGTGTTATATTATGAGCCATGTTGTATGCTCTCCCTCATAACCAAATTACCATTATCTTTCTATTTAAAATCAAAATATATTTTTCTTTTTTCTTTCTTTCTTCAATGGCACTGAAGATATTTTATTCAATAAGCTAGGAACATTTGTATTCGATTCACTCCTGATTCTACTTTCTTGATTTTTCTATGAGTTCAATCCAGGTTTGACCCAACTAACCTAGCCCTATCTCAACACGAATTTCGGCTACGAGATAACCGGGAAGACATATTTTGTTCGTCTTTACACTATTTAGAAGGAAATTGTACAACCTCCTATACAAAGTAACATTGTTTGAGTGTAATATATTAACTAAAGAAAAGTCTGTAATATAATTAAGAATGTAATTTCCCCGAGCCAAATGATGTACAGGGTAAGTCATAAAAAATATGTTCTAATGTTTCAGGAATGTGGCAAACCACACAATGTGAGGATGGTACCTTGCGCATCAAATAAAGTTGGTCTTTCGTGTAGGCGTGCCCGAGCCGAAGGCAGATTATTGTACAAATAAACTTTCGAGTGCCTTTAACTGCTGAAAACCATGGTGTAACTAATTTTGTACCACATACCCCATGGTACCATTTTGCTTTCTGCTGGCATGTGGTCTCCCACCATTCGCTCCATTTAACCCGACTTCTGAGTTTTACCTTCGGCATAAAGTAGCTATATGGTAGCGGGATTTCCTGTACAATGGAAAGTAAATTTACAATAGATGCCAAACTATCTACTCTCTCCCACATGACTAGAGATCCATTGGTACCCCAATTCATAGCCCCTAGCTCGTAGAGAGGTGCACTCTCCGAGTATTTGAATTATCAATGGGTGTGATGGAGGGCTTGACAAGCCACTTATAGCCTCCAATGCGCTACGGGAGTCGCATAATACTACTACAAGCTGCGGACGTAAAGATAAGATATATTTCAATGTCTGTAGGATAGCAAATAATTCTGCTGTAAATATTGATGCATCGGATTGTAGCCTATAGGTCTGACCATAATTAATACTACTGTCATAGAAGGTCGCACCCACTAGGGCTGGCTCCCCTCCCCTCCTAGCACCATCTGTAAATATAAGCCTGTGTCTACTCCAACTTTCTTTCATTTATCTTCTGTTCGATCAGAAGGGTAACTCTTTTTACTTCTGAATCAGGAATAGATAACCCCTATAGGTACATCCCAAAGAGCATCATGCCCCCCAGTGATACACTGTACCGAATACAGAAGAGAAAAAATATACCGAGGCAGGTCATTCAAACCCAAAAAATTATCCACCAGAGATGGGCATGTTTTGTTTAGCCAATATTGTTTTGTCTGAACATAATTTGTAAGGATCCGAAGTCTGCGCCGCAGATAACTAGAAGTTGAACAATCACTTGTCCGCCAACAGACGGCGCCTAAGAAATAACGGGAGTTCTCCCGCTTCAGTAAGGAGTGCATTGGTTGGTGATGTACAATAAGCGCCCAGACACAGTCTTATAGCAGTATATTGGATCCTATCCAGTTTGCTAGTGTAGATCGTGATGCAGTGTGATATAAAAAAACTCCCATACTCCAATCGAGAACATATAAGCCCCCGGTACATTTGTAACATTGTATATGGGTGGGAGCCCCAAGAGGCACCCACCACTGATTTCCTAGTATTTATAAACCTGTCACATATTCCAGATAATTCCAAAAATTGAGGGAGCCAAGATTCCTTCATGTCTAGTGTCATGCCTAAAAACCGCTTTGTCGGCTGTACCTGAATTCGACGACCTTCATAAACCAGCCGAATTAAGTTATCTTGCACTCCATGTCGGGTGAAGATTACCATACAGCATTTAAATACATTTAGAGTCAAAACGTGCTGTCAACCAATTTGAAAGCAAAGGAAACACTGATTGTAACTTACCCACCCTCTCTGACAAGTTACAAGACCAAACGTATATTACCACATCATCCGCATACTGTAGAGTTGCTATACCAACTTGAAAAGAGCTATCAATATCATTCAAATAGACTGCATATAACAGAGGACTGATCCCTGTGGTTGAGTTCGAGGAGATGATCTAGCTTGTCCTATTTTACAATGTACGATCTATTTTGAAATAAATAGCTTAGCCAAAAACACATTTTGCTAGAACAACCTAGGCGAAAAAGTTTATCAAACAAAGAATGCTCGACATAATCGTACACACCCTGTATATCGAGGAAAAAAGCTGATACAAATGAGTTTTGTGATAGAGCAATTTGAATATCAAAAACTAACATAGAGAGGCTATTAAGTGTGGAACGTCCCTTTCTAAACCCAAATTGCATAGGATTAAGGAGTTCGTTCATTTCCAGAAATCGTTCTAAAGGGGCTTTAACTAAGTGTTCCATGATTTTACCAAAACAGGACGAGAGTGCAATAGGCCGATAAGAGCTTGTTAACTCCGCGCTTTTACCTGGTTTTAGAATAGGAATCAGAAAGTAAATTTTCCATGCTGTTGGTATCACCCCCTCCTCCCACAGAATGTTAAATATCTCTAGCAGCGCTCGTCGAAAAACACACAATTTTGTCAACATACCATAGGGCACATTGTCTGGGCCAAACGCCATGTGTTGCACTCGATTCAAAGCTGCCCTTATTCACTACCAGTAAAACGCTTATCGAGCTCAGGAACACCCAAATTGGGGAATTCCAACGAGGGGCACATAGCTGAATCCGGTATTACCCTACAAGCGAATGACTCTGCCAATGCCTCTAAGTCAACCGTAGGAATCCCAAAGTTTGTAATACCCTTGAACCATTTGATTCTATGCCAAACCTGTGTTAGAGATACATCAGGGGAAAGAGACTCGCAATATAACCTCCAAAAATCACGTTTCACATGCAGCAAAGTTCGCCGAGTAGCAGCTGCCATATGATAGTAGCTTTCATAGTTTATAAAGTTAAAATTTTGTTTTAAAATATATAATGATAACCTCCTTTGAGCGATTGCTTTAGAACATGACTGTCTACCACAGGCAACGTTTAACACTCCTATGATCCCCACTATTTGAGGATGGTACTGCCGCATCAGTTGAGCTCTGTAGAGCGTCAACAAAGTTGTCGTACTGTACTAAAGGATCACGGTCCACCGCTAAATTTTGAACTGATAACTCCACTTTTGTCAAATATAATTCCCAATTTGCTTTTTTATAGTTGCATGACCTATCCAGAGAAACAGTTTTATAGTTATATGAGACCTAAGCTTTTCTATTGTCAAAATAAATGGCAAATGATGACTGCCCATGGAGTCGCCAATTGTATCCCAAGTTAAGTATGGTGCAAAATTAGGGAATGCAAAAGTAACATCTGGGCACATGTTAGGATACAAAGGTCTGTTAAGTCACGTAAACTTCCCTGTATTTAATATAACAAGAGGTTAACACCACTAAAGTTTCATAAATCTTTATCCCACAACAATTTATGTAATGGGAGCCCCACAACACATGGTGCACATGCATGTCCGAGCAGATAATAACTTGGGACGGTAGACCTCCGACAAATTGTTCCCATAAATTTTTATCAAAATTATCCGGTGTAGGGTTGTATAAAGATATAACTGAAAATATCCTGCCTGCGGAAAATATTTTGAGCCCTACAAACTCCCAAGGATATTTAAAATTGCCCAATGTTATTTCAGAAGATTGAATGTCCGACCTAATTAACAGCGCGGCACGTACCGCTCGGGCAGGTCAATCCGACCTAAAAATTTTAAATTTATTTATAAGAAAATTATCCTGGTACCTGAGCCAAGTTTCACTTAATGCTACTATATGGATATCACAAGAAAAAATTAATTGCTCAAGGTCCGCTTTTTTGTTCCTGATACTTCTAGAATTCCATTGTAAATAACTAACCATAATAACACAAAATAATATATATATATATCTAGCTCAGACAAGGTTACCCTGGACACCACTACCGGCTATGATTCTAGAAGTCTTACGATTATGGCTATTAAAGTGTCGCACATCCCTTAACAACTTTTGGATTTTCCCTGTTATAGTCGCCAATAAACTCGGCAGATCTAACTCCCCTGGTGCTAAGGAAGCCACGGTTACTAGGAGCGATACAACTTTAGAAACCATCTGTTCTACCCCTTTACATCCAAATCCCCAACAACCTGTGCCGAGGTACTCGAAAGAGTAGCCGCATAGGACGTTACATTGCGTAGCTGTAATGGCATATTTGGGAATTGAGAATTGTCCATGACAAATTGGGCCCCCCTGGTTGCATAGTGCGACTTGTAGGGAGAGTTGCGGTCCACAGCCTGACCAGCCTCCCAGTACGACGAGACATTATAGATTTAATTTGACGCTGTCGCATCCACTCAGGACATGTTCAGTCAGTCGCCAAATGAGCCCCCCACAATGAACCCATTTTGGGGTTCCTTGTACACATTCTTCTATGAGAAGACCACTTCCAAACTTTGCGCACATATGTCCCCCACTACGACAATTGACAGCGAGATGTGCAAAATGTAAACAATTGTGACAATGTGCCACTGGATAAACATAAGGCTTGACCTCCACCCTAGAGAAACACATGACGGTACCTCTTTGCCCACGAAAGTCACTGCTATTGTACCAGAGGGATCAAACCACTCGGGTGTATCAGGATTGCGCCTATTGAAATGTTGTACCTGCAATATTGAAGATTCACTTTCTTTCTCTAACTCTTCTTTAATAAATTCCTCCGAAAACTCTAGTGGAATCCAATGTTCATTACGACCCACCCTGTCAATTGAGACCTTAAAAAGATCATGCAGTTCCCTATCTGCCATAAGACTATTAGCTTCCTTAATACATAACAATTCCACAATAATTTGGTGTTTCCCTGCCAGAACAATGCTAGCTACACTCTTATACTTAAGAAATAATCCCTTTCATATTTTCATTGGGTGCAGATTTTGAATGTTTAATTCCGATGTATTGAAAATGTAATTTTGTAGAGCCCTGGATTAGTAGAATTAAATACATCCTCTTTGTTGACTGCTATACTGTCATCTGAAACAATTGTCCCAATTTGACTCTCCTTGGCATTAGCTACTTTGGGAACTTTGGCTGATGCCTGTCCCGTTGGTTTGACCGCAACACGCCCTACACTAGATTTCCCTTTCTTCATAATGTGATTACTAGATGGTGATCTTGAACGACCCGATTAAAAACCTATGGCACTAGTTTGAGAATTTTGTCGAATATTTGAGTATAGTTCTGTCATAGCCAAATCGACATCGCACTCGTCTCCGGAATCCACCGGTCCCAACCACACTGATACACGTCACGGTCTATTACAACACAAAACACGACCGTTCACTACCGATGCCAAACATCGACTCCCAAATCAAAGTATCTACAAACCCATAAATGCAACACAATAAATCTTTAATAATTATGCACACAAAAAAGTAGATAGGCCTAAAGCAAAACTTTATAAAGATAACAAAAAATATTTTTCAAACTATGGTAAACGTAATAGGTGGCATGAACTGTCGGACTTTAAAGTAACAAATCCTACTATAAAATAATAATTACGAAATGAAAGGGACTATAACCTAGGTTAAGGGGAGGTTTAAAAAAAATACATATTAAATTACGTTTATATTTATTTAACTTACCGTAAAAGTAACAGGAAAAAGAGTACTAGTTATCAGTAACTTCCTTTACTGAGACCAGCCAAAAAATTACTTGATTTACGTCCTTATAATCAGAGATTCCAAATGAAAAAATCAGATAAATTTATTTTGGTCACAAATAGTCAATAGTAATCAATGAATCATCAACGTTTTCTTAAGTAAGACAATAATGCCTCTTCAAATTCCAAATACAACTAATAATGAATGCGTCAGTTTCAATACTATGCTACGTCACCAGTTACTGACCATAGATAAAAAATTAAAGAAGCCACTAGCCACTAGCTGCTAAACACACAAAATGCACATGACTTATTTCGAAAATGGTGCGCTTAGCGGCAGTTTTAATATTCTTTCTTGTTGGTGTATAACAGAGTATAATGTGCTAAAGTTCAAGGTGATTCACTCTTTGACAGTTGAATCATTTGTTTGAGATGTTGTTACCTGATAATCTGATGAAAAGTCATGTGATCGTAATATTTGACTAGAGAAGTTTCGCGTTATACAACACACGGTCACTTTCTTTTGTGTTTAGCTTTATCGAACATAACTTTTTTTTACTAGTGCTAAAGTAATATTTAATAACCACAACTAACAATTGTTAGCATCCAGTTTTGGTAGTAGTAGGCCTACTACTCTTTGAGACGTTAATTATAAAGGTAAATAATAATTAAAACATAAAGTTTAAGTTCACATGATTGTTCACACAATATGCTCTTAAATTAAAAGGGCGTACCAAGCTTAAACAATTCTGCTCTAGACTTTATTGATTCAAGGGTAACAAACTAGTCTATATTTATATCTTCTTGTTTCCTTTGCACCATACAGAATACATAAATGCATAATATATAACTTTCCAACAATTGTGTCCAAACACATTTTTGTTTATAAACATCTATTTTGGGGCTGCCTGAGTATTTAGTTGAAAGATTTAAAACTTATTATATTTTCTATAGGCTATGTATTGTTTGAAATTACTCATCCAAAAACAAACCTGGGCATGGGAGCAATTCCTTATTGAAATGGCCTTTAACTTAAATATTGGCTGTATCCAAATTCTCTTCTTATGTGCTGTCACCGTGATATGTAGGCTACCCTTGCCAGTTACATCGATAATCATGTGACCCAGTATAGATCCATCTGAATTGTCACCAAGGATGCCGATGCACCCTTCAAAAGCCCTCGAGTCTTAAGTACGGAAGCAGTACATCATTGACACGTCCTTGGTGTGGTGTTTGAGTGGTAACTGTTTTATTTCTCGTTTTGTCTGCTAGAATTCAGAACTGTATGCCTATGTTTTTCACCATTTTAAATTATACAGGTTGCTATAGCAGACATGTTTTATTATATTAAGAAGTTGATTAATCACTCTGCCTACCATAAATAGTATCACTAAAATAAAAAAATTATTTATCGGCATGCTTTAATTTTTGCTAAACAACAGGAAGACATTGAATGCAAATTATAATAAAACGGTGCTGATATTAAACGTTGCAGGCTGTTTATTTTCATAAGGTCTTATAAGTGGCAGTGGTGGCTCTACCATAAGGCGAACTAGGTGACCGCCTAGGGCCTCGTGTTAGGATTGAGTAATGAAGTTTATGTCATAAGATGACATGATTAAACAATTATTTTCCACTAGATAACAATTACAATTATTTAAAAAACTAATAGCCTAATTAAATGCTAGTTTATATAATTGATTGTATTACCTGGCAGTCTAGGGGTAAGGTGTCAGACTTTTGTGCTGGGAGTCCAGGGTTCAATCCTCGGTCCCGGCACAGATTTATCTGATTGCCAAACCCTTCCTTCACCTCTGACAAGACTTGTATTAATCACAATTTGTGAATGTGAGGAATGCCAGGCCTCCACCGTGGTTCGGATCCCACGTTAAACTGTAGGCCCTCCATTTCATCTCACAATCACCCTACCATTATACATTAGCGTAAGTGCATATAATCCGAACGGGTAGTAAGGTGCAGTGCTAATAATAATAATAATATATAATTGATTAATAGTTTTTTGGTTACTCAAAGAGAAACCATAGTGATCACGAAAAACAAATTTGATTTACTTAGAGCTTTCATGGTCCCAGGGGTTAGAATATGATGTTTTCTCACCAATTACAAATAGATGTGTTTATGTGTGTAATATAAGGTAGTACAAATAATTGTTCACATATTAAATTATAAGAATATTAGGTCTAAATTTTTCTTTGGGATACCAAAACACCAATGGCAGCGAATTTTATCATATTAGCTATCTAGGGGAAAATATTTTCTTTACACACTGTACATTATTGCTATTGTTATAATGGCTATATCTTTAAAATATTGTGCAAGTGTTTCTTTATAACTAACCATCTCAAATTTTCAAAAATACTCGAAAATTAAGTTCCTACATTTATTATTGTATTCCTACATCCCATATATTTATGTTTATTTAAATTCAAAATAGACCTATACATATTTAAGCATTCTTTGCACGATATTTTATTAAGTGATGTAAAAATAAAATAATTTTTTCTGTAACTATGATGATTCTTTATTTCAATTTCTTTCCAAATGATATCATAAAAATCCTCAAATCTTATTTCCACATCACTTATTAAAGTTATGCTGCAAGTTCTGAACTTATGTTACTTTTTTTTTTCTTATAGCCAATTATAAATTTAGATTAGTTAGTGCAATTTTTATGTTAGGTTAGGCTATGGGGGAGCCCCGTAAATGACCAGCCTACAGCCTCACACGCCCCAGAGCCGCCTCTGATAGATGGCGTTTTACATAGTTTCTAAGATCATTATTAGGTATTAGCACTGTGGTTCCAAGGATGTAGCCAGGCTTGTTGCCATTCAAATTGGGTGATGCGGTCTTTGATAGGATGTGTATGTGGAATGTGAATTCATCAAGTCTATAACTATAGGATCCCTCCAATGACTATCATCATTGTCAACCCCACTTCTTGTACACTTGTTCAAATTCTGGTGTCAAACATTTTGTCTTTGTATTGTTAAAGCAAGAGGATTTCTAGTGAGTGTTAAGATTATAGCCTGATTGTGGTCTAATAATGCCTTAAATGTAAGGTTAAAGATAATATAAACTAGGCTACCTATAATGTCATACCTTATTCTTTGTGTTTCAGGTGTTGAAAATGTCACTGTATCCTTCGTTAGAAGATATGAAGGTGGACCAGATGGCTCGAGTAAGATGTTCATATCTAGTATATTAAAATTTACAAATCACCATCAAGAAAGATGGCTAGAAAATCCCTAAGGCCTACTTAACTACTATTGTTCTATTTTGTAATAAAATTAATTGATTGTTTTTATACATAATATTTGTTGGTTATTTTTCATTGAAGATTCTGTATCTTTATTACTCTATATTTACTAAACAAATTCACTATCAAAAATATAACTTGTGGAAAGTATCGACTGTCAAAGGGTGGTGGGGGATAATAGTTAGTTTTTGTGGTAGAGTAAACTCCCTGGCTGTGATCATTCTTTGAAGTTGTGCCACCAGCTGATAACTTGACACTTCTAAAGTTCTACGAGTGAGGCGAAATGCCTTACCAATTTTGCCAGGAGAGGTATATTCACATACCTTCCAGGGTTATTTTACATGCCACATGGAACCGACAGCTTTACTTCCCCTCAGAAGGATGCTGAGCTATGACTTTTTTCTCGCTCAAAAAAAGCCTTCAGCTTCTGTTGGGTTTGAACCCACAAACATCGGGTCCTGAGGCTAGCACTTTACCTCGACGGTGGTATAAGTCATTCAAAAAATGTAATGTGTGTGTGTGTGTGCGTGCGTGTGTGTGTGTGTGCATTTGTATGTGCGCATGCGTGCACGCGTATTAAAGATGGGTCAGATCCACCTTTTTTTTCAAATCTGAAACTTCATTTTGCTATCAAATCCCTAATTAAAATTTGAATTTTAGAAAATATTGTAAGCATAAGTGTTTAACTTTCCCAATAACTAGGATTTTTTACTTCACTTCTGATTTTGTTTACATTAAATGGTTAATTAATGATCTGGGGTTTGGTTGTTAGGTTTTTCCTATTAATATTTTGATTTTAACCCCAAGCACCTATTTAACTATTTTAATAGCTTTAGAAAATAACTCAAACTTAGTACCTATTTAAAAAAATAATGATTTGATCTTGAGTCCATGAATATTCCTTGTAGGTTCTAGGGTCCCATCCTTAATATATACTCGAATATATGCGGCAATACACTTGATTCTTGATGTAAAAATGTTTAACTATGATAGACCTAGGCCTACTCTAACTTTCTATCATTTTATGATTTTGAAATAGGGATTATTTGTCTCTGAGTACCTTTCATATATACTGGATTTCTCAACAAAAAAAATACTGAAAATACACTGGAATTTCAAAACTATAGTCAGATAGACACCCTGTCATAGAAGGAAAGGTTGAGGGACAGAGGAGCTTAGGAAGGTGGAGGATTCAGTTGTTGAAGAAAAGAAGAAAATTCTAAGAGCTAAAGAAGACAAAGTACAGGGCGCATTTACAGAAGTTCACTGACAAAAGGAATTGACCTATTGTAAGACAGAACACCTAATAATAAATAATAATAATAATAATAGTCTTTACTGGTATAGTTGGCTCTAAATAACTTGGGTGTTTTCTGTCAATTAAAAATTAACTTTAAAACAGTGGTGTGTGTCTTTTAAGTATCTTTTGTCACTTTCACAAGAAATATCAAGTTGCTTGACTTTTCAATTATTATTATTATTATTATTATTATTATTATTATTATTATTATTTCTGTCAAAACTTAGACTACCAATGTTTCCTGTCCTCCATCTCTTCCTTCAGCTCTCAGAATTTTGATCTTTCTTTCAAGTCCTCCAATATTTGAATCCTCCTCCTTCCTACGCTCCTCTTTCCCTCAACCTTACTTTCTTTGGTGTTTTAAGGGTGTGTCTGATACAGTTTGCTTTTTAGTAAGGCATCACATCCAAAATGGTTCTCTTCTCACCCACTCTTCTTATGACTTAATTTTGTCACCATGTCTGTCCACCTGATCTCAAGTCTACCATATATTGATTATGATATAATCTTGCATAGTTATTTAGGCTACTATTAACATTATTTCAGCATTTGGTCAGAATTCTTTTTGAACAGTGATTCATCTGAAAATCACTGATACAATATAGTTGAATAACAGTTAGATTTAAAAAAGTGTGTTTATAAGATAACCCAGACGTACTATGGTAAAATGTAATATTTATTCATAAAACTGCATAAAATAATTGTGTTTCTAAGTTACAGGTTTGAGGCTGGTATAAACAAATTTTAAATTGAAACTCGTCTTAATATTAAGTATATGCAACTACAATAGTATTTTATATGATGTCTCCTTAGACTTAGAGTTGGATTGTGTAGAAATAACCATCTAATGACAATTTAAAATTTTAATAAAACTCATAAACACTTAAAGTTACAGCTCTTGTGTTTTAAAAAGTGATCCAACTATAGTAAGAAAGGTTGGGTGTTATTAAATTACTAGATATATCACTGGAGTCACTAGGGTGGTGCGAACTACACCAGATGACACCATAAGAGTGGGTGACACCAATTGATTGTCTATACAAATTTTGTATAATGTATCAGCAGAAATGTATTATTAAAAATATCCCTGTAGTTTGCTGTAACCACAAAAACATTTTTTGTAAGCACAGCTAATATGTACTTTATCGTTATACCTACAAATACAACTCTATTCTCATTTACTTTTTGAACCCTCCAATGCACATGCGTTCCAGTAAAAGTTGTCTTTATTATCCAATTACAACGAAGCTTCAAATATCTTCTGCATGCGCTGTTGTTTTCGTTGTTGCTAGTGTTTTTATAGACGGGGATTTTGTCAAATTTTCCTGTATTTTAGCTGTACATTATTTGGAGTGTATTGCAATATGCATTTGTTTAAAACTTCTACATTATTTGGGTTGTTATTGACTATGCAAACCTAATTCATTAATGTATCTCATATAATTGTAAAGTTTAGAAAATTAAAATTAACATAATTTTGATGTAGCTCTTAAACATTTTTACTTCGAATTCTATTGGTTTCTCTCCGAATTTTCACTTTAACCACATGAAACTATGTAAATATAAATATATATCAGTTTAGCATATGATATTGTAATTTAAAGGTGTAATTTTAATTTTGCAAGTTATTTATGTCACTATTATTGCCATTATTTGAAGTCACATATGGGAATTACAATTTACGAGTAATAAGAGTTCAAAAAACATTACTAAGAATGGTTTATGGTCTGGTACGGGAGGAGGTCCCTGGGGGGTGACACCATGAGTTAACTACACTGGGTGATACCAACCCTAGTTATGCCACTAAGATATAGGTACTTTCACATATTTGCACGTCAAGTCATGTAATCTGCATCCGTCACTTTTGATAGATATTATTAAAACTCCTTGGCATCAGCTTGCAAGCGAGTTATACTGAGCTAGCAGCCGCCACATGTTGGCGAAGATAGTGCCAACATTTGCAGATAGAGGTGTCGTGTGGTCAGCACAACGAACCCAGAAAAAATATATATTGGTCTATATTCATATTTTCTAAAAGTCTTTTCCTATAAAAATTAAATTGTATACTTACTTGCATTTATTATACATCACATTATGCTACGATCCTCATCTGTCTCTTTTGATATATAGTGGCACTGCTGATAAAATAATATAACTTAACTTACTAGCCTATATTTTCAATTTTTACTGTGAAAACATATTTTGGTACATTCTAAACTATCCTTCTACCGTGGTTATATCATATACATGGTATGCTAGTCCTATTATATAAACTATGTTGGAGAAATTGTGTCGCTTATATTGGTTCTAAACTTAACACAGGCCCAGAGTCAGCTTGTGTCGCAGTATGCCAGCAGCTACCAGCACGGGGCATCTGCTCCGTTGCCTTATCCTACTAATCCAACGAGTGTGCACAGTGCATCTGCTCCGCTGCCATACTCTACTAACCCAACAAGTGCTCCTCCAACATATACTACCAATCCTCCTCTTGGTGGTGGCTCAGTGAGTGCCCTCTACCCAGCTCTCAATGACTACATGGGCCTAGAACTCTCGAGGGAAGCCATCGAACATAACATGCCGGAGTACGCCGTGGCTGTGCCACAGTCTGTAAGTACTTCACATTACTCGGACGTCATTGTGTAGACCTAACTAATTCTTTGAGGATGTTACTATAATTACTTCGTAACACAACCTTAAAACTGAAAAGTACAT
Organism: Timema bartmani; assembly: GCA_902151455.1. Taxonomy (NCBI): domain Eukaryota; kingdom Metazoa; phylum Arthropoda; class Insecta; order Phasmatodea; family Timematidae; genus Timema; species Timema bartmani. The sequence continues at coordinate 94,289 of CABFWB010002203.1, forward strand.
TGCTATTTTATGTCTTCACTTAACTATTTACATTATAATTTAGACAAATTCACCATTATTAGAAATATAAAAGATTCTTGTCTTGCCATATAGATAGTACCAAACTTAGGTAATAAATACAGCTTATCAGAAGTTTCATCAAGTTGCGTTTTCTATACATACGGTTTTAGAAGGGCAAGAATTGAGACTAGTAAAAATCATTTTACCACAGTTAAAAAAATACAACCAGCTTCAGTGGCCGAATGGTCCTAGCTGTCACACTCATGTTACACTGGCCTACTGAAGATGGGAAAATTGTGGTTTGAATCTCTGTCGGGTCTACTGGGGTGGTTTTCCCTAAATGGTTTCCCACTCTTCTTCCATGCAAATGCGGGGAGGCTACCTCTAGAATGCTCTCTTCCTCATTCCTACCCCATTAGATTAAGTATTATATAAACATATAACCTGCAAGTAGTAAAATGTGATGGGGGGAAAAAAGTTTAAAATTAATTATTTTAAAATTTAAAAACTATTCTGATCTCAATATAGCTTTAAATTTTTAGCATAGAAAACCATGTTTTCTGCTTGAAGTGTGGTTGTCAAATAATTTCTTGGTTAATCAGCTGTGAGAAATTCTTGGTGGGGACCAATATTTTACGTTTTGCTTTGAAACTTAATCAGTGATGACTGATCAGAATAAGAGCCTCCTAAATAAGGTTGTTTCGAAAAGGTTTATGTATTTATATAAAACTTAGATATTAAGAAGCCGACTACAAGAAAAATATTCAACAACACCTACTGTAATTATTTGCATTACACTTCCTTTAATAGCTAGTGCTTCTATTAGAATTTCGATACAAGATCTGTTATTAGCGATTCATTCACATTAGGTTCAGGAAACCACAAAATGTAATTAAATTAAATAAACTTATTTGCTGATAGGCTGTAACCTAAATATCAATGGCTGTTAGGGGGCTCAGGAGCTGGGCAAACAACTATGGTAATGGGGTCAGAGGTAAAATTGTTCTTAGGCTTACATTTTTTTTTCTAAAATTATTGATTATTTTAAATCATATATGATATCAGTATATAATTAATGCAGCCTAGTAAATCAAAATAAACTATAAATTATGTTTGGGTGTTGGTCTACAGTTTTGAATAATCTCGTACTTTTTTCAGAAAAGTATTAGTTCTTGAAAAGCATTAAAAAGGACTGGATAGAGCTAGTTCAAGTTACAGATAGGTGGTGTACTTTTGTAAGTACAACAATAAACTTTTTTTTTCGGTTTCCTAATGCCATAGAGTAAGTAAGTATACATGTTAAAGAAAAACATTTGTGTTTGGTTAAAATAATATAGTGCATTGAGAAAAACATAAAAACAAACACTTGAATAATATGAATTATGACTCAAGAAGAGAAATTATTCTGAATACACAACTGACACCCTGCATGCACAAGTGTCTCACACATTGATCAAGGGCAGATCTTCTACTGTTCTATTCTTTCATTGGAGGAAATATTCCTTGGCATTGAGAACCAGTTCAAATTTTGCTTATTTTTATCTATAGACTTTCACACGCCTTCCCTCCTTTTCTCTCGACATTTGAATTGAGTTGGCTTTTCAACCTCATAGCCACGATTGAGCAATGTAAATAGCAAACAAAACTTTCCAGTATATATTACAGTGAATATTAAAAAATATATATATAATTGAGATTTTTTTGGTTCAAGTAAAGAAATAGTGTTTTCAATGGTTGTACAGACTATACCTTTTTAAGTAATAATTAAAAATCTAATATAATAATTCTTGTTTGTGAGCATGCTGCTGTTGCTTTTTATTGTTAAAACCAATCAACTATTTCAACAAAACTAATTGGCTTTTTTGGTAAATGAGTTTAGCTAAAGGATTTTTTTTTCTTGTACCAGAAAGAAAACAATTGATTCTATTAACTATATAGGCCTACTATTATTGTGCCAAGATTTGAATTAGAGCTTTTTAAAAGGTAATTTTTATTATAATATAATATAAAATTGCACTTATATAATAACGAATGCCTGTTTATAGTAAATATTTGTTGGTCTAGCTGTGTTTGGTATTTTGTAAAACTATTCTGGATAACATATTAGTTTTTCATAGAATTCTAAATAGTAAATACATTATTAGTTTCAGATATTAAAATACTTTATCAAAAGAAATTGATAGTAAATTAGACCAAACTCCAAATAAGCCTATTTTTATTTTTCCTGTGTTATTTACTTAACATTTTCTAACTACCAATTAACTATAAAGTGAATTTTTTGTGTGACTTTACTTTTCACCATCTCTATACGTGTTACGTTTCAGCAACATGTTGCCCTTCCTGCATCTTCCACTGGTCCATTAGCTGGGATGGTTGCACCTCTTTCTGGTCACTCACTCGGTCTGCAGCGGGCACAAGTATCTCATGGTTTGAGAGAGGTGAGTGTAGGACAGAGCTTGAAAATTTTGCTTGTGCTTTCACTTAATAAGTCTCAGTTCAACAAACTAGTCAATATTTGTCAAACTTTTGTGTCGTATTCATTCACATTCAATTTTAATTGTGAATATTGGTCTGGCAGAAAGTTTTCTTTCACAATGGCAAAACAACACACGTCTTCACATACTAGAAATACTGTTTCCATTTTGTTATTTATTGTACTTGATAAAGATATTGTTGGCCAATATTTGGGTTTTTCGTTTGTGTTTAGTACAATATTTTTTTTTATTTACTTTTTATTTTTTTTACATCAGTGAACTGTTAATTTATATTTCAATGATTCATCACAATTACTATACATATTTATAGTTTTATTTTATATACATGTCTAACTACCACTTTTTACTATCTGTTTATTTATACTACTAATAGAGTGGAAATTTACCCACATTTGCATGGAAAGAATTATAGAGCTTTAAAACCACTTTTGACCAGTAAATTTATTCAATATTTTGAATTATACTTAATTGAAGTTGTTTACTTGTGTTTCCATGACAAAACAATGAAAATAAAAATAGCTAAGAAGATTACTAAATAATTGAATGATTCTATTTACTATTTTTACCGGGTCCCTTTCTAAAATAATAGTTTATGTTAGATTAAAAATGTAATATCAATAATATATTATATTAATGTTTTAAAACTTAAGATATTTAAAACTCGTATTAATGAATACGTTTAGCTACAAAACTAGCTCTAGTTTAGTAATAGAATTATGTTGGTTAACCTGTTTAAAATCAATGTTGATCTTATTTATTGCAATACATATTTTACCAAACTTCCCACATTTATATTTAAAAAAACATTTACTATTTCATATTGTTTGCTAGAAATATTATTTTAGTCATTATTTTCAATTTTAAAGTATCAGCATCATCTTTTATAAGCATTAAAAATTGAATTGAAGTAAATTTCTCAATAAAATAATGTCTTAAGAGAGCCCTTACACGCGCATGTGCAATTGAGCATAGAGGGATGGAAATGGAACAGAAGACAGGATAATGCACGATTACACTAAGGAATAATAAACAAAATACAAAACACTTCAAATTTCTTAGTTTATGATTCTTACTTTTTCTTATAAGTAAATTAAGTTACTGAAGCCTATTTTGGGGAAATATTAGCCTATTAAAACGTCAATTTTATTATTTTTTCATCAAGACAGTGTAGAAACACTCTACAATAATGTAAAGTGATAGTGAAGGAAGCCAACCTGAAAGGATAGCTAGGTTAGGCCTAGATAGGAACAAACACATTTCTCTCTTCATGTCTGCTTAAACTGTTATACTTTCCACTTCTTCAAACTTCCACAGTTGAACACTGTTTTGAATTTTTGGAAATATTACTTTTTCATATGAAGAGACATTAATGAAAAAGTAATATTCCCAAAAATTCAAACTAATGTGCAACTGTGTAAGTTTTGAAGAAGTGGAAAGTATAACAGTTTAAGCAGACATGAAGAGAGAAATGTGTTTGTTCCTATCTAGGCCTAACCTAACTATCCTTTCAGGTTGGCTTTCTTCACTATCACTTACTTTACACCATTGTACAGTGTTTCTACACTGCCTTGTTATACATTTCCAAGCCATCATGCAATTATTCATTTTACTAACTTTTTTTATAACTGTTAGTGTAGTTTTAATGTCCTTAAAACCATGAGTGTGAAACCATTTTAATTATTTCTTTATTAGATTTTTATTTGAGTGTTCTTATTTTTAAATTGTGTTTTATAAGTGTTATTTCTAATTTAAAAACCAATATTTCCATTGCTTATATTTTCTTTTCAAAAGTATTTACTCTTTATAAAAATGAGTGTAATTCATATTTTAAGAACGTGTGTTTTAATATACTTTGACATTTTAAAATTATAAAAATACTCAAACTCGGGAGCTTTTAGAAATGCTCGACTTGAATAAAAAAAACCAAGCTCGCAGACCCCTAGTATATTACATTGTAACAAAAGAAAGAAAATAATTCTTGCTAGAGATAGGTCGAATTATATATTTCTCGAATCCAAATCTTAAGCTTACTTTTGAATCTTGAATCCAAATTTGAATTCTCGAATATTTAAAACTTTAATTTTTAGTCCATAGTGAAAATATTAGAAAAAAGTTGTTTAAGGCGTGGTGCTACTGATAAATGCTTTGTTTGTTGTGTATATTACATCATAAACAACAAATTGTAAATTGATTATATTATTACAATTTTGTTCTTTTTCTCTTTTTTTTTTGTTCTCCCTACATAAGTCTATAAAATTCCTTTTACTATTTGCTTAAAATTGTTTTAGCAAGTCAAGTTTTTCATATTGTATTCGAGGTACTTTTTTGAAATTTTTATGAATCTCGAAACCTTTGAATATCATAGGGTTCAAGGGAATTGAGAACTTGGATGTCCCATTTCTAATTCTTATATAAGTGTGACGTATGATCATTATCCTGACATTTTAACGGTTTTGTATCCAGGTCACAATTTGCAAGGACGGTGCTGGAAGGGTTGGTTTGCGTGTGCAAGCCATCAACAAAGGAGTATTTGTTTGCCTGGTAATTAAAGACTCGCCAGCTGCCCTTGCTGGCTTGCGGTTTGGTGATCAAATCTTGCAAATCAATGGCACGGTAGTGGCGGGCTTCACTATGGATCAGGTTCACTCACTATTCAGAAAGAGTCCAGTGAATGGCATCTCTGTAGTTGTCAGAGACAGGTAAGTGTGAATTTTCTCTCGCTATCCCTAACTTGATGCATATGAACATATAGCAGTCATGGTCGGTACATGGGAGCATTGAAAGCACAGCTCGTCTACTTTAAGTAAAATAAAACCTTATTTTATGTGTACAAATAGCTTTTAAATTGTAAACCTAATGTATTTTATAATTTTGATAGCATCTTTGAGCTTTATATTTGTCACACGTGACTATGGGTCTGTCTCCGCCACGAGGACCTACAAGAAGCCAACTCAAACTTGCTTCTAAAGCATTCAAATGGCATCAGGGATGAAAGAGAAGGAAAGAGGGTAAAGTGCATGCGTGGCTGTAGAAGGAAAATAAACAACATTTGAACTGCATCTCGCTGACACAGAGTATTTCGGCCAATGAAAGAATAAAATAGTAAAAGCTCTACCAAGTGCTCTTAGGAAATGTCGGCACATGCGCCTTGTCAGTTTTACATCAGACATGTGTTCAGGACTGCTCTATAATGAGTCTTGATCCGCATTATTCAAGGGGGTCTTTTAAAATAATTTATTCTCTGTGCAATATTTATTTTAATTTAGCATATTTTATGTATTCAACATAATTAAATACATTTTATATCACTAATATTATTTAAAGCCCAAAGATAAATCAAGCCTTGGAACATTTTAGCCCCCGACCCGACATCCAAAGCTACTTGCCCAGCTCCCGGGGCCACCAACCGCCACTTGCATATACTTTTACTTACTGATTTATTTTTCACCTTTTTAAAATATGTAGATCCAAAAAAAAATATCCATGGTTTTGTGTGTTTTTTAGTCTTTCTTAATATAAAAGATTAATATTTCCAACAATTTAAAATGGTGTGTAACTAAGTTAGTTTGAAGAGCAAAGACCATTTTAATAAATTAATAAATATAAGGGTTTCATCTTAGTATTGTAGAATAGTGGTCCCAATTTATGTAATATGACTGATATCTATTACTTTAGTAATATAAGATGGGAAGTGTAGCAAGCTACTGATGCATGAATTAAATATAGAGAACTGGGGAAGAATTTGAACACTCAACTCCACTGATAATTCCTTATTTAGCAGTATTTCAACCCCTCTTGGATGAGAGTTCAGTTCCCTGATTGGTTCAGGTGAGCGAGAGAATTATGGGAAGAGACCTGAGGCCAAGATAGCAAGAGGAAGCAGAGGGGAGTCTGCTGGCTGCTGCCGAGTGAGCTAGGTGGTCCAGGTGCAACAAGGGATCCCTTGGTTCAAGACAGCTTAAGGGACAGCAGTACCGCCAGCACCGGCTATATGCTAGGACAAGCGTGTTGCAGTAGGGTTGAGTGGCCAAGTCGACCTAATGTAGACCAGGAAATCAGTAGGTCTAGTAAGTCCCTCGTAGCTTGCTACACCTCCCTGTCCCTTCCACACTCCAACCTAGCACCAGTTCTTTCAAGAGTAAATTCCATCATTCACTCAATAAAACACACTGTAAAAACCCCAATACATGTTGTATTGTTACTGATCCACCCCCTAACTCTCCAATCTATCCTGGGATGACACTTACAGAGAGAAGTTTTTTTTTTCTATCAAGGCTTAACATAACTATCCTTTCAGTTTAGCTTCCTTCCCTATTACTACATTACATTCTTGTACAGTGTTTCCATATTGTTTTAATATATTTATAAGCCGCCAGTCCACTATTTATTTTATTATTAATATTTACAGACCCTTTGAGAGAACTGTGACGTTGCACAAGGACAGTGTGGGCCATATTGGGTTCCAGTATAAGAACGGCAAGATCATTGGCCTTGTGAAAGATTCTTCGGCGGCTCGCAACGGCTTGTTGACTGAACATCACCTATTGGAGGTGAATGGGCAGAACGTGGTGGGCTTAAAGGACAAACAGATAACTGCATTGATTGAGGAAGGTGGTCCAATAATCACTATCACAATCATCCCGTCCTTTGTATATGACCACATGGTGAAAAAGTGAGTGAATATGTGAAAAATCACTGTTTATTGCTTTTGAGTTTGTTCCCTTTTAAATGTTTCTATCCACCTTTCCTATACCTTCTTCCAAATATAACAAAATACCTCAAAAAGGCAAAAGAATTTTTCTTTAAAGAGATGAATCACATATTCTTAATTTTGAAAATAATCCGGATTCAAAGCACTAACATGAATCAAATCCAAATCAAATATTTAAGAATGAAACTACCATCTTTGATTCTTTGATGGCCACATAGTCTAAGGTGCCATTCTTGCAATAGACTGGACTGCTGATGAGATGAGGATTTGATACTGGTCGGGTGTAATGAGGGTGGTTTTTCCTAAATGGTTTCCCACTCTCTCTCTCTCCACACAAATGCAGAAACACTTCCTTTAAGTTCAACTTTCCTCATCCCTAAACTATTAGTGTAATTAGTACATAGGTGTATAACCTGACCAGGTAGTAAGATGTGCTTAAAAAGTTTTTATTCCGAATCAAACGGCTTAAAATTAAATTTTATCAAATCCAAATTGAATATTAAGCTAAGCTATATATATATTATTTGGAATTTAGTCCAATAGAAAAAAGGTAATTAAAATTGTGTTTAAATAATTATTCTTTTATAAAAATCCTAAGTGTCTTATGGTTGAGTCAAATAATTGAATTATATTAACATCTTTAAAAAGTTAAATTATTAAAAAATATGACTTTTGGGTTGAATTGAATCCGAATCTGGGACCTTTTTGTAACTATTTCAAATCCCAGAAAGGTTCAAATTCGGATTAAAATGGTGGGCAGGAGTGGGGTGGGGGTCAATATTTCCAAAATTAATTAATATATTCAATTACTTCTCTGTGTGGTAAATAACTGAAATTCGTCAAGCAGATATAGGTACCACTACAAATAAACATAATAAATGGTATGGCACTATCATACAAACTTTCTCATCTAGTCCATTATTGAAAATTCAATCATCAGTAAAATATCTTCAAATGACTTTCTACTCCAAAAACCAGTGTCGAGTGTTATTTTTCATATAAAACACTTCCAAGATACCTATTGGAAACTAAATTGCTAAAGCCATTCTAAAAATATTTCAAGTTTTTGAAAAATCACTTATAAGTAAATGACTTTGTATTCAAAAAACAAATATACAGTTTTATTTGACATGTAAAACACTTTCAAGATACCCATTTGTAACCATATCGCTATTGCCATTTTTAAAATATTTTACCAGCCTCTGTGGTCTCGTGTTATACTAAACTGCTGAGGACTGGGAGATTGGGGCTCGATTCCAGTTGGATGCATTGAGACTGATTTTTCCTAAAAATGGTTTCCCACTTTCTCTCCATACAAATTTTGGTGCACTTCTTATACATCACAACTACCTCATCCATAACCCATTAGCTTAACTAGTATATAGACGTATAACCCGAACGGGTAGTAAGACGCGGTGAAAAACATAAACTGTGAGTGTGATGTTTTGTTTGTCTCTGTACTGCTAATACAACCCCACCTAAGGCGGCTAAAACATGCTTATGAAATGATAAAACATTATTGAGGACTCGTTAAAAAGATTAGCATTGTTACATGTTCATTGAAGCGTGGTAGTTCTAAAGAAATTCACGTGCAAGAATAGTAAAAAAATACTATTGCAATTTTAAAAATATAAGAATTAAGTTTGATGAAATTAATTTGTGTTTATTAACTATATTGAGCATAATTATTGGGACAGGAACTACTTGCTAGCTAGTGAATCATACTAGGTATTTCATTTTTGTAATTTTCAAAAGTATTTTTTAATGAATTTGTTGATGACCCAAATAAAACTATTATAGAGTTTTAAGATATTTTTTCTCATCGCATCTTAGTAGCCATTCAGGCTGTACGCATGCATTCGTTAATTATGCTAATAGAATAGTAATAAGGATAGTAGACTTTGAGAGGAAATATACCCGCATTTAAGTGAAGGAAGAGGAGGTGACCATTTAGGAAAAAACATTCTCGCCCATTTCGATGCACCTGACCAGGATTCAAACTTCAATAGTCCCATCACTGGCAATCCTGCCTAACACGAGAGTGACACAGTAAGCAATGCGACCACCAATAATGCTTACATATTCTCATATTCACAATTGTTTTAAATAGTATAACATTTTCATCAAGTTTTTGTCAGTGCGTCTATCAACCCGTTTGGGTTATACATATCTGAACTATAAATAAATCGTATGTACTAAGTATGAGGAAGCTATACTTGAGAGAAAGTGCACCCTCATTTGCATGGAGGGTGAGTGGAAAGACACTTGTAAAAACAACACCCTCAGCACGCCTGACCGGGATTCAAACTTCGATTTACCTCTTCCCGGCAATCCAACCTATTGTGAGAGTGACACCTTAGACCATCCTTCATGGTAGTGTACTTACCCATACGGTGGGCACGTGGACTAAATATCAAGTTCATGTAGTCTGGTTTACTGATGACGGGAAGGTCAAGGTTTAAATAATAGTTGGGTGTACTGAGAGTGGTTCTTTATAAATAGTTTACCACTCTCCTTCCACGCAATTACGAATGCCTTTCCTCTGAACTCTACCTTATTCATCCCTGCCACATTAGCATAATTAAAATGCAAATAGTTTGGATGTGTAATGATATGCAGGGCAAAATAAGTGTGTTACTTATAATTCATCCACCCTCTTACTTATTCTGGATACAGCACTGTATTATTTTTTTTGCACCGTGTATTACTACTCGTTTGGGTTATATGCCAACAGTGCTGTACATTTTGGCAAGTATATAGTTATTTATTTTGCCCTTTTATTATATTTTAGTCCAGATTCAACTGGCTACTGGTTCGGTAATCGACCACAGTAACACATTTTCACTTCTGACAAGTGTATTATATTGTCACACAATAAACTTTAAAAAAAAGGTTCGAGGTTGGGGAAGTTTGAATGGCTAAGGACTACTCCCCCCTACCCCTTTCCCTCCTATTTCAAAACTGCCTTAGTGAAAGAGCTTTAAAATCTGTCAACAGGTTTCAGCAAGATAGCGGAGTAAAAATAAATCTTGGCTGAGAAGAGTGGTATAGGTCCTACCTCCTTGAGGGGTTGTCCCCTTCCCCTTTTGAGGCCTCTAACGTCGAACACATGGGTCTCTCAGTTTGAAAAAGTAGTGGGGGAAACTCCTTAAAGATAAAACTAGTACATTTGTCAATATAAAGTGAATTTGACATGTGACGATTATTCTGACCACTGAAACAACCTTAATTGAGTCAAGAAGTTTAATCCACATAGTTGTCTTAGTCCTCTAACCCTTACGGCATTAGACTTTTATTGCACTTGTTCACTCTTGATGGGGAAGTTCTGACGGGTGCATTAAAGGCTATTTCCCACATGATTTTCTCTCGATCTATTTACACTAAAGGTGCATTTCCTTTAAGTGACCTTCCTTGTGCCTAACCCTATGATCAAGTTGTTAATAGCAACGGGACCCTCGAACCCTCAAATACCACGAATTCTTAAGGATTTTCAAAATTCAAACTCAAAAACTTAAAATATGTATTGATTATTTTTTTTTCAATTTCTCAAGTGAAATTTGTTTGATATAGGCCTACTGCCTATTGGTGGTTTAGAACCAATTATAATATGTTCATAATTTTCTCCAAGATTCACATTTTAGATTCAGGATTCGAAGGTAAACTGGAGATTCAGATTCGTAAAATAGTGGATTCGACCCAACTCTAGTTTTTTTCCCATTTTTGAATATCCTTTAAGATTTGAAGGAGCCATCCATAGGCCTATTATTAAAATTTGTCTTACTTAAAAACATAAGCTCAAAAGTTTTGAATTTTCTTTTGTTTTTTTTCTTGTTTCAGGATGGCCATCACACTTGTAAAAGGCTCAATGGATCATTCGATTCCAGATGTGTAATATATACTTTCAGAACAAATATAAAGATGAAGAAACTTCCTCAAGTGCTATTCTTTATCATATTTTATAATATGAATATTTTCAATACTACTATATTGTCTATTACGTAAAGTCTGATTAAATTGTCCTTTTAAATTTCAATCAGTAAGCCTACTTATTTTAACTTTCAATTGAATTAGGTTTACCAATAAAACTAGGAGTGTGCAAGTTGGCATTTTCTATTTTGTGTAGAGTTCGAAATGAGATTGGGAAAGTTTTATTTAAGTTTGAGAATTTATATAAAGCAATATTTGTACTAAAAGTTTTACAAATTAAATTTCTGTAATAGTATCCATGCATATTACATAAACGCAGATACATTTTATTTTTATTTTACTCAAACACAATAAAATATTCAGGTACTTTGTTCACAAAAAAAGAATATCTTGAAATCATATCAAATTTATTAAACTAGAATTTTTCTATTTCATTTTGAAATTTTTTAGTACTTTTACTGTTAGTATTTTGCAAAAATGCTTCTAGTAAAGTCCAAACAACTTCTCAAACTTGAATTTTCGATTTGTTTCGCACACCCCTAATAAAAATTAAAAGGAGGGCAAGGTTTGTCAATTTGCTTAAAAAAAAAAAGTTATCCACATTATAAGACATCATTTTAAATGAGGCAGTTTCAATTTGTCTATTATGATTCTCTAATTTTTTGCCTTAATACTTGATTCACTCTTAAGTAATCTAAGAAAATGTTCCAATTGTATCTTGATTAAATTTGTATGATTCTTGAGAATATTAGAATTGTTAAATTTTGCTTCTACACTAAATTAAATTTGGCCATGAAATCAAAGTTTGATAACCTCAAAAGGCACCTTTGAAAATATTTGTGTTATTTAATGCTTAAATAAGCAAATGACTGGATAAGCCTACTTACAAAAACTTTGTATCTATTTACATAAAATGCATATGCAATATACTTAACTGTGATGGCTGACTAAATTTACAGTGATCGAATATATTATCACTTATTATTTTAGCACCTTTGAAAATCATTATTCTTAAATTAAATTTCTTATCCTTACAGCTTCTCAATTATTATAGTCTAAGTTTAGGTTAGTATCACTTCTTTTCGGTAAAATAGATATGAACACTCAACTCAATGAGTAAGAGGTCAGCTGTTGTCCAAAAATTACTTTATTTACTGTTATTCTGGACTATTGTAATTTTTCTGGTAAATATGATGGCATCACCCTCTTATAACAAATTAAATAAGTCTTAGCCATTTTTTCCATCAAGTTTATGTTAGTTATTGGATTAGTTTGCAAGTTTTTGTGCAATGTTTTCTGAAATATTCTATGAGCAAGCCTAGTTAGACATAGTTGATTAATATAATTTGAATTAAAGTATTAGTTTTCTGACCTAAAAGAAAGTGCAATGATTGATATTGATGAATCAATTATCAGTTCCCTAGTATTTAAACCATACAAACTCAATCCCCTTGCCATTTACAATAATTAAAAACATTGTTTTCTAGATTTAATAACAACTTGATGTTAAGTGTTTTTGTGTTTAGGTTGAGTTTATGTATTCAATCTGTGCTACAAATGTATTAATGAAATTTTTACCACAATATTTGGAGTCTCAAATCACATTTTTATATTTATCAAATGAAATACCACATTTGCCCGAAAATGAAACAATGTTGGTGTTTTTTGCTCTTTATAAATATTTAAAAAGGTACACCTGGCTTAGAAACTTGTGAGACAGTATCTTCAAATAAAGCAAAATTAAATTTTGAATCTCAGGTAAAGAATATTCACAATTCGACGGTGCTTGTTCATTTGTCAGCAGAATCACTTAATAGCCTTTTTTTTGATGTCCTGAAATATCACAGAGTTGAAGTTGCTGATTGGTTAGATACTAATTGTGTGTGGAAAGTTATCTATACACAAAATTAATTAGTAGGACCTACACATTTTATGTTAAGAATCCTGCATATGTGAATTTATCAACATTGATGCAAGAAAAGTAAAATCTCTAAAGTAAAATTAAATGAATAGATCTAACCTCTTCCTCTAAAAGTGTCTAGTGAAACCAGGTGG